>OZ010575.1:129544498-129616998 GCA_963932145.1 Acanthosepion lycidas
ACATACAGATCGGGAAATGGTTGTTTTTGTCCCTGATTTTTTTTGTGCTTACTGCAACAGAGATGGAACTCTGTTCCAGTTTCTCCTCCATAATTCCCCCCTGCATATAAGATTGAAACTCTGAGCAAGCCTGTTTGAATAACCTGTGAGTTCTGGGTGGTGGTGTGGTTATAAATGTTGTCAGTCATGATGTGTTTGCAGACCAGGCACTGGAATTTGTTGAAGGTGACATTCCTTTGATGAGGTAATGAGTTGTATTTTGAATGATCTTAAAAGTCTGAAGAGGCTGGGGGTGGCTGTCACCTTACATGTAGAGGTTATCACTAAATATTTTTCTAATTGTATTGTCTAGTTTTAAATGCTGAAATGAAAGGTGTGTAAAAATTTGTGTATGTTATAATTAAAAAGACCATAGGAATTCTGGGATTATTTTTTTTTTAGTTTCTTAGGTAAGGTGAGTGTTTCTGTCATGTTCAGAAGCCTTGCTAATAGATTCTTTGATCGTTGTAAGTGAGCAATTCCTATTGAGAAAGTGATTGAATAGTAGTCCTATGTATTGCAATCTTCCTTATATTTTAAGCAGAAGCATTGGCTGTATATATGCAATGCTGTGCAAAAGTAAGTGAACTTCTAAGATAATATTTTAAAAACTATCTCATTTTCATAGATGATCAACAAATCTTAAGCTATATATTTATTCATAAAGAGAAACGTTTATTAAATCAATTCACTTTCAAAAATGATTATCAAGCTGGAATAAAATTATTAATTGAAAATTAAAAATTAGGACATGCAAAAGTAAGTGAACCCTTCCATTTAATATTTGGTCACTGATCCTTTTGAGGTTACAATCTCAACCAGTCTTTTTCTATAATTTTTAAGAAGTTTCTGGCAGTTGTGTCAATAAAATTTTTATTTGCAAAACTCCCACAATTGTTCGATATTACCTGTGTTTCATGCACGCACTTCCTTCTTTCACTTGAATCACAGATTTTCAATTTGGTTTAGATTAGGACTTTCACAAGGCTATTCCAAGACTTGAAATTTCTCTTTACGAACATACTTTTGTGGCTATGCTTTGATATTTCAGATCATTGTCCTATTGGAAGTTCCAGCCTCGACATAAACCCAACGTCTGAACTGAGGACAAGACACTTTCATTCAAAATTGCTTGTTATCTTGCAGACTCTATTGTTCCATGCATATTATTTTGCCTGTTCCAGCAGCAGTAAAGCACATGAAATCATAATGCTGTTAATGCCACCTTTAATGGTTGTATCAAATTCTTCTCTTCAAAAGCCATATTAAGAGCTCACCAGATATGCAATCTATTGTTCCTCCAAAAAGGTCAACTTTGGTCTCATCTGACCATAAATCTTTTTGCCAGAATGTTTCTAACTTATTGATATGAGCTTTAGTATAGTTAAGGGAAGCATGCTTCTGCTATTTCATGAGCAGTGACTTTTTCTAGGCATGCTACCATGAAGAACATCATCGTTCATATTTCGTTGCACTGCAGATGTATGCACATTGATTCTGACATTGGCCAATGTGTATTGGAAAACTGCAAAAGGTAACAGTAGGATTTGCCAAACTAGTTGCTCTTGTTGATGACAGCCAATAGATTTTTATAGCCTTCTCCATTGTTATAGGTTTTAAATATGTGATTTCTTAAAGCCTCACGTTATTTTGATGTTTGCATACATATCTTTTAAATTTAGTCTCTAACTGAACACTTTTGCATACACAATAAGTTATATTGTTTAACTACAGTATATACACAACTTACCAAAAAAATGAATGTGTCATTTTGATTTTTACATGAGCACAAAAAATTATTTCCATTAGCAAAAATACAGAGTGTAAATGTAAGGCTTCACTTATTTTTGCACATCTCAATTTTTAATTAATATCTTTTATTCCAGCTTTATAAATATCTTTGAAAGTGGTTTTAATTCATTTAATAACTGTTTTTCTTAACGGCTATATGGAACAATTTAATTAAATTGTTTGATGTGCCTGCTGTACCAGATCCAAATTTTCACATTTGTAGAGGAGAAAAAGGTGGGGAAAACAAGATCGATTTACTACTGTATTAACAGTAATCAGTTCAATAAGGTCAAATTGGGAGCTGTTTTTAAAAAAATGACCTACAATCTGTTGTGAAATGGGACAAAATTAATGTGACAAAAAGTATCAATGTTAATTTTAACACCTTCAAAACAAAACTATTCTCTTTCAATCATCTGAGAGAATCTTTTTTTTAGCTTCCATCATTATCAAGTTAACTGGAAAGCCTGAAGCTGGAAAAGAACTCCACAAGCAAGAAATGATTGAGAAAAAATGTTAGCATAGAAATTATGTTTACATTTCAACTGTAAAATTGTGGGATCTTGATGACGATCTAGTACTGTGCTTAAATTCATAAAGTCGAGGTACCATAGAAAAAGTACATCAGAACAATTACTATGAAAAATATTTATAGAAAAGGAAAAGGGAAGCTATGTCACAGTGGTGTGAAAGGGACTCAAGATGCCAGGTCAGGACCAAAAACTTTTATCAAGAATCCTTAAATACACAGCAAAAGCATCAAAAATGGTCTGTAATGTAATTGATCTGGACCTGGCATCTTGACAGCAGACGTTTTTACACAGATGAGATGTGTCTTCCCTCTCTATTATGAAGACATACAGAAAAGATAATAGTGGAGATCTTTTATTTTCATGCAATTCTGCAGACAAGGCTTGAAAGAAATATGAAAATATCCCCTACCTTGCTGGTTATTTATATTCTTTTAGCGAAAAAAAGTAATCTTTAGGTTTAGAAAATCCAGTTAATTAATCCTTAAATTTATTTAAAAATTATCTTGAGCACAAATATTGTATTTTTAAAGGATTCTGAAATTTTTTATTTACATTATACAGATATCACCAAAATGTATACTTTTTCGACAAAGAAAGTAAAAAAATCAATACAGTTTTAAAATATTTACCAAAAATCAGGGACTTATCCAGTTCAAATGAAATTTTCATGAAGTATTCAGTAATGAATGAATATTTTAGTGAATGGGTTATTTTATTAAAATTTCTATCTTGCCTATTATGTTTGACTTAGCAGATGTTACATGAATATGGCCAGTCTTTCCTGTTTATTCATAGATAACACTAAATGTGATTTTGTAGTATGTTTGACCACACATTTCAAAGTGCTTTATTTCTTTCCAGGCAATTTTACTGTTATGCTTTTGACATTGTAGATCCATGACTTTCACATGAAGCATGTAGCATCTATTTGTGTTTTCATGCAAAGTGAAATGTCATTTCCTTCCTTGAATCTGTGTAGTGTATTGCTTTTCATGGGAACATGTAACTATGTTTCTGTGATGCAGAGATGGGGAAGATAATGAATTACATTTTTATGCAACTGTGATGCAGGATGTGCACATACCAGCATTGCAGCAAGCATACTGTATTTTGCATTATTTGAAAATAATGCATTGCAGTTTTTACAAGAATAGGATTCATATTTCACACAAAATATGACTTCTCGGAAAAGATATAGCCACCATTTTTTATTTCTACAGGTTTCTGCATGATGCACCACAAAAGAATTTTCTGATTCAGAAACTAAATATGGACTATGACAGGGTTTCTGTCTATTGTGTATACACATGTTGCAACAAAATTTCTCATCAGACATCATTTCCATGAACATGGAAATCCACAAATTTCAAGAAACTATAGTTTTTCTCCAGTGTGTGTATGCATGTGATTGACCAAATCTAATCTGTGGAAATGCAGATCCACAAATTTCAAAGAATATACCTTCTCTCTAGTGTGTGTATGCATATGTTTGATATTTGACTTGTATGAGAATGCAGATCCACAAACTATACAAGAATATGGTTTCTGCCCAGTATGTGTATGCATATGTTTCACTAAAGTTGACTTTTCTGAAAATGCAGATCCATACATTTCACAAGAAAATGGTTTCTATCTAGTATGTGTACATGTATGTGGCACTAAATGCGACTTTGTTGAAAAGGCTGATCCACAAACTACACAAGAATATGGTTTCTCTCCAGTGTGTGTACACATGTTTGACCATATGTGGCTTGCATGAGAATGCAGATTCACAAACTATACAAGAATATGGTTTCTGCCCCATGTGTGTATGCATGTCTTACTAAAGGTGATTTCTCTGAAAATGCAAATCCACAAATTTCACAAGAATATGGTTTCTCTCCAATGTGTGTACTAAATGCAACCTCCATGAAAATGCAGTTCCATATACTTCATAATAATATGGTTTCTTTATGTGTTTCCATTTTGTTTATTATGTCCAACTTCACAACAGTTTAGCAGATGCCACATGCATATGTCCTATATTTCTGGTGTTTTTGTACATAACATGCTTTTTTCAATGTAGCTCCATGATGTTCACATGAACTGTGTCATGCTTTTGACAATGTAGATGCTGGGCATCCACATGAAGAATGTAGCATATATTTTTTGTTTTTTCCTGGAAACATGTAATTACATCTCTGATGCACAGATGGGTTAGATAATGTATTAGATTTTTATGCAACTGTGATGCAGGATGTGCACATACCAGAATTGAAGATATCTTGCAGTATTTGAAAATAATGCATTACAGTTTTTACAATAATATGATTCATATTTCACACAAAATATGACTTCTCAGAAAATGTATATCCACCATCATGCACTACAAAAATTTTTTTTAAAGTTTCTCTGAAAATACATATCAGGCAACATCTACTGATTCAGAAACTAAATGTGGACTACAAATATCTCTGAAAATACATATCAGTAAACATAATGATAATATTTTTTTCTCTCCAATGTATAAAAATGGCTGAACAAACATCATTTCCATGAAAAATGCAATCCATAAATTTCAAGAAATTAGAGCTTTTCTACAGTGTGTGTACACATGTGATTGACTAAATCTGACTTCTTTGAAAATGCAAGTCCACAAATTTCACAAGAATAAGGTTTCTTTCCAGAGTGTGTACGCATATGTCTCACTAAATTAAACTTCTGGGAAAATGCAGATCGACAAATTTCACAGGAATATGGTTTCTCTCCAGTATGTGTATGCATATGTGTCACTAAATTAAACCTCTGCGAAAATGTGGATCCACAAACTTCACAAGAAAATGGTTTCTCTCCAGTGTGTGTACACATATGTCGCACTAAATGTGACTTCCGAGAATATGCAGATCCACAAACTTCACAACAATAAGGTTTCTCTCCAGTGTGTGTATGCATATGCCGCACTAAATGTGACTTTGTTGAAAATGCAGATCCACAAACTTCACAAGAATATGGTTTCTCTCCAGTGTGTGTACGCATATGTAGCACTAAATGTGACGCCCATGAAAATGTGGATCCACAAACATCACAAGAATATGGTTTCTTTCTAGAGTGTGTACGCATATGTTTCATTAGATGCGCCTTCATTGAAAATGCAGATCCACAAATTTCACAAGCATATGGTTTCTCTCCAGTATGTGTACGCATATGTGTCACTAAATTAGACTTCTGCGAAAATGCAGATCTACAAACTTCACAAGAATAGGGTTCCTCTCCAGTGTGTGTACGCATATGTTTGACCATACCTGACTTCACTGAAAATGTAGATCCACAAACTTCACAAGAATACGGTTTCTCTCCAGTGTGTGTATGCATATGTTTAACCAAATTTGACTTCGATGAAAATGCAAATCCACAAACTTCACAAGAAAATGGTTTCTCTCCAGTGTGTGTACGCATATGTGGTACTAAATATGACCTGCATGAAAATGCAGATCCACAAACTTCACAAGAATATGGTTTCTCTCCAGTGTGTGTACGCATATGTTGCACTAAATATGACTTCCGGGAAAATGTAGATCCACAATTTTCACAAGGAAATGGTTTCTCTCCAGTGTGTGTACGTATATGTTGCACTAAATGTGACTTCTGTGAAAATGCAAATCCACAAACTTCACAACAATAAGTTTTCTCTCCAGTGTGTGTGTGCATATGCCGCACTAAATGTGACTTTCTTGAAAATGCAGATCTACAAACTTCACAAGAATATGGTTTCTCTCCAGTGTGTGTATGCATATGTCGCATTAAAAGTGACCTCCGTGAAAATGCAGATCCACAAACTTCACAAGAATATGGTTTCTTTTTAATATGTGTTTCCATTTTGCTTTATATGTCCAACTTCAAAACAGTTTAGCAGATGTCACATGAATATGTCTTATCTTTACTCTTTATTTATACATAACATTAAATGTGTTTTTGCAAAAAAATAAACAATATATTTCTAAGTATATTATTTCTTGTCATTTAAACTTCATTGTCATGCTTTTGTCAATGCATCTCCATGATGTTCACATGAGCCATGCAGTATATGTTTGTCTATGTTTTCATGGAAAGTGAAATGCCTTTTCCTTCAATGAAATTCTCAATAATAACCGATGTGGATTTGTACAGCCAAAATATCTGTAAAGAAAGAAGGCATAAATTATATATATCAATGGCTGCAGTGAATCATCTATGAAGGCCATCTATATTATGAGAAATACATGCAATTATTATTTCAATAATGCAACAGCAGCCATGAGTGGAGATCAAACATTTGCAGTGTGTGAACAAGTAAAACAAAATTGCTTCACTATAACATCATATCTTATGAAATGTATGTGATTAAAATCAGAACATTGTCATTTCAGAAACCATACAAATATGAATCATGAAAAATATCAGTTGATTTTTAAAGTTTTTTTTCAACATTGTGTTGGAATAGTGACACTAGCAATATGATCATGTCCATATCTGGTGCAAGATAATCTGCTGCAGGTATCTCTGCCCAATAAAAAACAAATCATCGCATTCATCAGAGTCTAGAAAAAGAGAAAATCCTTTGATAAGTCTCCTTACATTGGACAGTAAGCAATGACACAAACCCAAGAGATTATCTGCTGCAAGTATATGCCAAATAAAAACAAATCATCACATTCATCAGAGTCTAGAAAAAGAGAAAATCCTTTGATAAATCTCCTTACATGGGACAGTAAGCAATGACACAAACCCAAGAGATTATCTGCTGCAGGCATTTCTGCCCAATAAAAACAAATCATCACATTCATCAGAGCCTAGAAAAAGAGAAAATCCTTTGATAAGTCTCCTTACATGGGACAGTAAGCAGCAGCACAATACTGAGAGATAAATGTTGATCTGGGAAAGAAACTGAAGTATTTATTAAACTAATAGTTAACAATTAGAATATAAAATCCATAGTGAAAATGAAATAATTCTCTCCTCAGATTAATTATATATTACGGGAAAAATGTTTTTCTTTAAACTAAGGAAATTATAAAAAAGTGTATGAAAAAATTTGATGAGAAGATTTATTTCAACTTCAAAATGCTTAATAATGTTATATATATTGTTACAAAAGTAGAAGCAAAAACCAAAAACATCTCCAGGGTAAAATGTCAAACCTGAACTGTAAAATTGAGTGCATTATTATAGTTTCAAAACCTATCTGCCCTAATGATAAAGTTCATAGCAAACTGCAGTTATTTCAGACCAGTAAAGACAAAGCATCATTTTCATCAGTGTCAAAGAGAAGAGATAATTTCTTAAGTTCCCTTTCATTGGGCTGCATCATCACACACGGGAACTGATATTTGATCAGCCGATTAAAATCCATCCAACATTTTCATCAGTGCCAAGGAGAAAAGAAACTCTTTTTCTAGGACCCCTTTCTTGCAGAAGTAACCAGCCCAGATGTGAATGCAATATTATAAATGTTCACCATTGCAATGGAAGAAAATTGACTGTAAATGAGATGAAGTGGAAGTAATCAGACCAGATGTGACAGAAATATTTTAAATGTTCACCATTATGGTGACAAAAAAATTAACAGAACCTGAGATGAAGCAGAAATAACCAGTCCAAATGTGGAGGCAATATAACAAATGTGCGACATTACGGTGACAGAAAATTAACAGAAGTTGAGATGAAGCAGAAGTAACCAGCCCGGATATGGCAACAATATTATAAATGTTCACCATTACGACTGCAATGGGGACAAACATGTAGTAACTGTGGGAAGCCCAATCACCTATCGAGGGTATGCCGGGCTAAGAAACTAGCTCAAACGGTCAGGAAAAGCCCAGAGGCTAATGAAGCAGCAAATCGTCATGGACATCTTCCATGTTGGGAACCATGGTTACTTAGCATGTGCTGACAGGTTAACAGGCTGGCTGAATCTATACCAGCTTGATTCATTAGTTAGTTTGCAGGGTTTGTATTAAGTTACAACCTGCTTTATTTTTGTCTGCCAGCTGGACGCTAGCTGGGACTCTTACGCTGGTAAGTGCTGTTTATTGTCTTGTTATTCTACAAAATTGACTGAAGCTGAGATGAAGCAGGAGTAACCAGCCCAGATGTGGCAGAAATATTACAAATGTTCACCATTGTGGGGGCAGGAAATTGGCTGGAGCTGAGATAAAGCAGAAATAACCAGCCCAGATTTTGCAGCAATATTCAGTGTGTAGACAAATGACAGATTTATAAATGTGTAAAATATGTTCTGATGATATAACTTGTTTAGCATGACACAGTGAACCATATTTCTTTGCAGCAAACCTAGCAATTTATTTAATATAATGTTTCCACTTAACGTCAGCTGAAAAATTTAGCCACAGAAGACACAATGAATCACTTGCTTGAGTTAGCATCAGTCATGTTGATATAAGGCAAAATATTTCAGAGTTACTATGAGCCTCTAATATTTTGCTAAGAAATCTGTCATTTTTTTTGTCAATTAATGTTTCTGAATTGTAGGAAGCTTTTTATGATTAGTACTTAATAATGATAATAATATCACCTGACCATCACAAATTAATACAGAATATTAAAAGTTTTAAAATTTGATGAATTATTATAATTTAAATTTTTAAAAATGAAAATAATTCTTGTAAAAATTCATTATTCTTTGTAAAAAATTCTCTTAAGACAAAAGCATCCATAATATGAAATGAATTAAAAACTTTTCTAAGTAACTAATATCTTAGTTTTATTCTTTTTTCTTTGCAAAACAAGAGCCACACTTACTGAAGATGTGCTCGACATCCTTAAATAAAATATACAACTGAGATAGTATTTCGTTAGAAAGGTTTTTACTTGCTTTTATGAATATATCATATATTCCGGATAGAAATGGGCAGTTTAACCAAAGAAACTGATTTTTTCAGTTTCATCTTCACACTGTAAAACCACATCAAATTTTTTTATAAAACCAAAATCGTTCAGTTTAATTCTATCGCTACTGAATGACCATATCCAAAGAAACATTATTGAAAAAGACTTTCAAATGTTAATAAAATTAAATTTTATCAACATTTATACCATTGTAAGAGAAAAAGATTGAACAAAAATATGTTAAAAACATTTGACTAGTTTTATGAAATAAATCTGAAATCTATTTGTTTACAAAAGATATGAAGAAGTAAAAAAAAAGGATTATATGACAGATATTAAAAATAAATTAAGTTTTAATCTCAGTTTTAAAATGTGTGTATTTCAAAACTGCAAGTCATTTTTTAAAACCCGAAATAAAATTTATTCTTTTTTAGCCTATATTTGGTGGGTGTATGCCTATAAAATTTTTATAAACAAGGAAAATTAATTAATTTTATTTTTACAAATATCTTTATTGTTTTATCTCACAAATACACTTAAAATTAATATAGTATTTAATTTTAGTTTTAAAATGTGTATCTAAAAAACAACTGGTGATAAAAATTTTAAATGAATGACAAATTAGTTAGTAAATAAGAAATTGGTACAAATATAGAACAGGGCCCATAGCAGAACGACTCTGGCCGATATTAACCTCATAAAAATGAATATAACTAAAGTGTGGCACTAGTTCTCTAAACTAATTAATTTGGTTATCTTCAAGATATATACTCTTGAATTTTGACCTTTACAGGGTTTTTTTTAAAAGGAATGCTCCCTTCAAATTAGCAGCAGAAGTCAGCTTCATATGGTCTTTTGATCTGCATTTTTTTAAAGGAATGCTCCCTTCAAATTAGCAGCAGGAGTCAGCTTCATATGCTCTTTTGATCTGTATTTTTTTAAAGGAATGCTCCCTTCAAATTAGCAGCAGAAGTCAGCTTCATATGGTCTTTTCATCTGCATTTTTTTAAAGGAATGCTCCCTTCAAATTAGCAGCAGGAGTCAGCTTCATATGCTCTTTTGATTTTTTTTCCCCCCACTCCCTGGATAATGAACTTGTTTTTCATCTGAATTCATAAATAATTTTTTTTTTACATCTGAATTATATTGGGTATTTTTCAATAAATATGTCACATTGAAATAAAAGTAGAGCATTTATTTTAATTAAATGGGTACTCTAAATTGAAAAGGCTATTGTAATTTTTTTCTTGGATATGAAAAATTAATTTTACATTTTTTGAAAGACAATTCAATAAAGGAACATATGTAACAAACAAAAAATTGATATTACGATAAAAAAAAAAATCAGCATTTAGAAATTTATGTCTCGTAAATAAGAAAAAATATTTATCCTGTTTTATCTTTTTAAAAAAATCTGTTTTTTCTTTGGAATTGGTCTTTACATCAAATGTGAAAGAAAACAGTAAAAAAGATAATTTTCCATTTTTTATTAACATTTTAAAATTTTTGTAATACTGGTTAAGCTTCATTCAAGAAAGTTTTAATATGTTTGAAGGCAAATTTAATGATGATAAAAAAATTTAATTCCAATTTACTGCTAAAAAGTAACACTTTTTTTTTAACAGAGTGACTGAATAGACTTATTGACATGATGAAAGTCTGGGCTGGATTGTTTTGGGAACAGGTGATCGAGATGGCTCAAAATGAAAGTGAGGAATTATACACCATCACTACGTGATTGAACCCTTGTTTTAAAAAATCATTGCATTTTCAGATGACAGAATGTCAAAAAGTATACTGATGAATAAATTATATTAGTTCATCAGTCATATTCAGTGAACTAAAATTAAATGTGTTCCACATGAGCATCAGCCTTGCCCATTTGTCTGGTGGAAGAAAAACAGGATGCTATACCTGAATTTTTCTCTTCTTGCAAGAGATTTTTTAAAGTATTCCAGCTACCTCTTTCTTTAGCAAGTGAAATAATATTTAGTAAGGCAGGGCTTGTCATCAGTGACAAAGATGTAGGCTGAAACCAACTCATGCAAACTGTTTTTTCTTAACCATAAAGACAATGAGATGAAATAAACGTTGACTAACATCGAAAGCCCCCAATTTTCTTAAGATTTGAAGAATTAAAAGTTAAAACTAAAATAAAAAATTATTCACTTTTTAAGTTTACCATATGATATGGATGTACAAAAAAAAAAAAAATATTATGCAACTTTTTACAAAAACATTTAATTTTAAAGTAAGTAAACCGTTAATAAAAAATGGAAACCTATCTTTTTACTGTTTTCTTTTTACGTTTAAGGAACAATTCCATTTCCAAGTTTATGTGTTTTTAAAACTAAAAGTAAAACAGATTTCTGTAGTTACACATCAACGTACTTTTTTTTTTGTTTTAAATGATTTTTGGATGGTAAATAAAATACAAATTATTATTATCAGTATTTGTGGATAAACAGAGAATTCTTTTGCTTTAAATAAAATTATAAAATAATTAATCGCTTTAGTTTACTTTAAAACAATGAGTGTCAGATAGTAGTTTCAAATCAATACTTTTATCACGCATTTTTTACTATCAATTGTTTTTTTTTTTTTTTTCTTTTTTTGCTTACTTGAATTTTTGAAGGAACTCGCTTCTACGGGTCAGAGAAGAAATGAACATCTTCCTGGTTGTAGTTTAAAATGTCTGCTAATTGATCGTACAATTTTAAGAATATTGATAAAGATTGGTCGCTTTGATTTTGCGAAACCAAGTAACATGTATTGTAAAATTTAATCTCGGAAAAAAAAAAAAAAATCATATTTCGCATTTTCGGCTATTCGGCAAAATACCGTTTGACTTTGAACTCTCTGTAAAAAAATAATTCAATAAAGCACATACAAATTACATATTTAGAAAGATTATTTTATTTTCTTTCCAGCCATATGAATATTTTTAAGATTAGACCAGAAATACACGAGAAATTGCGAGTTGAACGGACTAAGTTGCAATTGCAAATTTATCAATCTCAAACGAAATCAAATATCGACTGGAAATGCTATCATTACACAAGAAAACAAATATTTCAAAAACTTAATGAAACTTTCGAAATTTAAGTCTTGTTTATATTAAATTATTATTTTAAAAAAAGTCTTAGTTTTACTTTTATTAGACACTATTTTTTAAATGTCTAAAGAGTAAAAAATGTTTTAAAAAGCTTACGAATACGAATGTTAATTTTTCTTTTAATTCACATTAGCTTCTGGCTTTTATATTTCAAATGAAACCAAAATTTAAATTCAAAGAAAGCAATTAAATTATTTAAAATTTTTGCAGGGCTTTTGTTAAGTCCGTGATGGATAAGTAACTTTTTTTTTAACTTACCTTTTCAGGTCGAATCACTAAAAACCTTTTAGAAAAACAAACGGGATTTAAAGTTGCTATTAAATTAGTATTAAATAAACTTGATATTTCTTTCTCAAGATCGACAATATTTTGTAATTAATAAAACATGGTATTTTTAAAGAAATTGAAATTAAAAAAAGATTAATTATTTGAAAATAAAAACCATGTAGTTTCTGAACAAAGGAATTCAATTCTTCTTTTTTAGACCGTTTCCTGTAATTATTACAGGAAACGGTCTAAAAGAAGAATTTGTTCCTTGCTGGTGTGAAATGATCTGCTGCAGGCATCTCTGCCCAATAAAAACAAATGATTACATTCATCAGGGCCTAGGAAAAGAGAAGATCCTTTCATAAATATTCCTTCATGTGACAATTGAATAAGCAACAACACAAACCTGAGAGATAAAAAAAAGTTGATCCGAGAAAGAAACTGTTGTAGTATTTAATTTCATTATCTAATAATAATATATTTTTAATTTAATAAATGCGATAAAATTATTGTCATATCTCACTCAATTATTGTTTAAATTGATGAGAAAATTTTATTATCTCAATTTGATTTTTAATTTAATAACTGCGAGTGAGAAGCCGAAGACCTTTCCCTAACGAGGAGACAAACCTTGAAACACGTGACCTTTTAACCATAAATGTCACTTACGAGATATGATACTAAAAAAAAAAAAATATGTAACATTTTGACGCACAAAAAATATCTTTTTATAGTAAAATGTTTTGGTAGCATTATTTGTATTACTTATTAAGCTTTTAATTTTTGCTTTAAATATAGTTTTCACTGAAAAACTTATAACTTACCTTGTACTCTCTTTGGAAGAATTTTAAAACATTTTTTAAAATTAAAGAAAAATGAAAAAAAAACAAAACAAAAATGCAAACAATTCTTGTAAAACTTCTTTATTCATCAAATTTTTTTTCTTCAACTAAAATGTCCTTAATGTATATTATTTATAAAAGCAAATAAAAACCTAATTCCATAATTAGATTGTTTTAACTGTAGTTTTTATTTTACAATTTGGAGCAGATTTTTTAAAAAGTTGTCAGTAGTTGTGAAAAAAATGAGGATTTAATTTCTCCAAGGGGTCCTGCTTATAAGCAATATAAAACAATTTGAGAACTATTTGAAATACTAGAAAATTTCATAAAATTAAATTATTTGGGAGGTGGGGGGGGGGGTAACAAATGTAAAAAAATATTTTTAGCAATATTTTCTAAAAATAAAAATTTCAAAATTAAATTCATTAATTTTTGAATAAGTCCTGAAAGTTTTATTAAAAACAAGCAATTATTTGATTTTTGCAAGAATTTCCAAATTAATGGGATTTCCCTTGAAAACTGCTACACTAGAATGGCCATTAACACAAGTAGTACAAAGTTGACAAAAAAATGAGATTTTTGACTCAATTTTAGAACGTTTTAGAAAGAAAGAAAATTTCTTTCTTAAATAATTAAAAAATATTTTGTTCTTTCCTCTTAATTATAACAAACATTTTAACAATAAAACTTTGTTTTTATTAAGTTTGGGGCCTTTTATCATTATATACTGATTTTTAGCAAATTATTGGAGGTACCTATAACTCATAGTAAAAAGGCAAAATAAGACGATCCTTATTTTTGAGTTGTCAGAGGAAATTTATTATCCTGGACGAGTAGTTTTGACAATTTCAAATTGTCATCTTCAGGGCATAATATTTCCATTTACAGGTAAATACCAAGACAAAATAAATGGGACTGAAAAATGTTTTTAATATTATGCTATTTATTGACAGTTATATTATTTTGGAACATGCGATGTTGCAATGCTCGAGTTCTTGCTTATATGATTCAAAAGACAATTTCGTTTGAATTTAGTAATGTGATAAATCCACAAATTTTTGTTGTTGTTTGTGTTTTTCAGTTAAAGTGACAATCCAATTAATAGAGTAAAATGTCTTAGTAGTTTTTTCGCAGAATTTAAGATTCTGAATTTACTGCGGATCTGATTTTCGTAAATATATTAGAGTGTGCTGTATATATCATAAAGAAGTAATTATACAAATTAATTAGCAATGTTAATGCGATCGATGGTAAAATCACTTCACTAACAAGAATTAATTGATTGTATTTTAGTCCATGTCATTTAATCAAAATTTTGTATGTTCTAGAGGAGTAAGAAATTTAATTAAATAATAAAAAAATATTTTGATCCTTCCTCTTAATAAAAACAAAGATTTTGTCAATAAAATAGTTTTACATTTGAGTTGAAATCTAATGACTGCTTTATTTTCTTTCTCTTCCCTCCTCTTTCCTCCCACCACCTGCCAGCATGAGTTAAAAACAAATGATACAATAAACTTGGCAATTTGTTAATATTTCTGTTTATTTTTTTAAAATAAGTTGTAAAATCAATAAGAATCTAATGTTTATGTTAATTTTGATCTTATTATAGGTTTGAAATTATAGGTTGTCCTCTAGCCTGTTTTTAAAGTTTAAATTTTGTTTTTCCCCTTTCCCTTCCTGAGGGGGTATTGTTGTTTTGCCATTTTTTAAACATCATTTATTTTTCAATAAATCACCGTCACCTGGAGATGCACTTATAATGTTGAAACATGATTGCTTTTGCATAGCGATCATGTGACATGTTTTTGTTATAATCTAAAATAAATATTATAAAGCTCTACAACCTACCTTATATATATATATATATATATATATATATATATATATATATATATATATATACATGTATTATTGACAGAAGATAATGATTGATGCTGCATTTAAATTTAAAGGTTGTTTTTTATGTCATCCAAAGATTTAAAATTTTTGGCAATGAGATTTTTTGAAAGGGCTTGAATAAATGAAAATTCGAAGGAGCAATGTCTGGTGCATATGGAAGATAGGGTAACACATTCCAGCCAAGATGCAACAATTTTTGATGGGTCACCTAAGAAACATGAGGTCCTGATGGAAAACAATACATTTTCTGTTCACCAATTCTGGACGTTTTTTTTTAATTCATTCAGTTGCAAGCAATACTTTTCAGAATCAATGGATTGGTTACTTGGCAGATCATATTGCAGGATTCCTTTCCGATCTCACCAGTTGCATAATATTAGTTTCTGAGGATGAAAACCTGCATTTGGGGTGGCTAAATTTGGCTCATGTAAACCAGCATCTTTTCACTAAACATTGTTGGGAATTATTCATTTCTCATTACCTGTCACAATTTGCTTAAAAACTGATGCATTTTCATTGCATTTTACAGCAAATTTCAGATGAAATGCGATCCAAAAGATTCTTTTCAATCATGTGGTACCCAAACATTGTAACGATTTGAGTACTCAAGGTTCACTAAATGCTAATGAGTGGTGGATTTTGATAAATTTATAATTTCTGTAAATTCCCACATTGTGTAATGCAGGTTAATCAATGTCTTGATCTGGTTGTCATCCATAGTGAGGTGTCAGCCCGAGCAATCTTCATCAATAAAGCTACAATCACCAACTCTAAAATTTGTGGACCCCTTCCGTTCAATTCATTCAGTGAAAGCGCCTTCACCTTATCAACACATATGAAATTGTAGCTTGTGTGGCATTTTTGAATTTATGATAGAAAAAGCATCAAGTATCTAAAATGTACTGTATAATCTTCCATTTTCATAGGGATGCAACATTGATATGAATTAGATAATTGTATACTTTCTTTCTCAAGAGATAGTTTGAAGTGTGCTGTAATCAGAAGTGTAAGCAATTATATCTGTCAATAAAACTGACTTTTTCTAACATGGAAAATGAATGAATAAAAATTGGTATGAACTTCTTGGACAACCCAATATGTATATACAGCATTTGTCAGTCTTGAGAGTTATGCCTCAACTGCTGATAGTGATGCAACGTCTGTCATGGCTATACAGGCCCCCACGCGAGTGACAGTCTTGATTGCAGCGAATGCATGTGAAGACCCTCTTCACTAATATCGCCATATTGTTTTCTGTCAAGCATGCAGTAAGCCTTCATTTCTCCTTTCCCTGCTCCAACCCTTGATGTAAATTGTGTCTTCAGTATATTTTATTTTTTGAAATTTTTTTTTAATACTAATGTATTTTCATGAAAGATGACATTAAAATAAAATAAAAAAAATCAGCAATTTCAAAGTAAAACTCCTCCCAGTGAATTTAGATTAGTTTTGAAATATGGCAAAGTATGTTGTTTAATGGAAATATTAAATTTAATCTATTAGCATTAAATTAAATGTAAAATAAAAGCTTCAAGATTGTTCATTTTAAGTCATAGCTATCTTGAATCTGTGGAGGTAAGAACAGAAGGAAGATAGAAGTAGAGAGGGAATCAGATTAATCTAAGAAGAGATAATAAAATTTGATCTTAGTCAAAAGGCCTAAAAGTATAGTGACTGCAACAAATGCATCACTTTCATCAATAAAATCACCTGCTGATTTATTTTAAAATTATTATTATGAAAAATGTTCATGAGATGGGGTTTTGGCTAGAAAGAAAGAAGGGACAATGGAAGTGTTTAACATTTTCTGCCAATATCTCATAATGGACTATTCGATTTAACTGTGCAGAAAAACTAAAGTCATACTGCTCTTGAGGTAAGAGCTCTGCTGAGAGTTCAATCTCCGTCAGAAAGCTGTGTAATGCCTCTGACAGAGACACTCTCTCCTGGACTATTCGTTAAGTTATGTTAAATACAATCAGCACTACTTGATCTTGCTGACTGCTAAACTTCACTTTGATTTAAATCAATGGCATTCACTCAAAGGAATTTGTTGTTGGTTGATACTATGTCATAAGTGTTATGGGTTGGTTTTGTGCAATGTATTGTTTTCATGGAAAACTTTAGTTATGTCCCTGGGATGAACAGATGGAGAAGTTACTTTGTTAAGATGTTTACACAATTGTTCTAATGTCTGCAAAACAAAAGGATTTAACTTAGGGATAGGAAAAGGGGGAGACTCTCTTTCTCCCTCCCTCTCTGTTCAAAAACAATTCAGCAGAAATTGATAACTTGTGGTAAAGATTAATTAAAAATAGGGAATACATTTTTCTTACCAAGGAGAAAAATTCAACTATTTTGAAAAGTATACTTTTTTAAAACAAACTTTATCTATTTACTGACACACTATCTTGACAGAAAATGCAAATCTGCAAACTTCACAATAATATTGTTTCTCTCCAGTGTGTGTACACTTATGTTTCACTTCTCTGAATATGTAGATCCAAAAACTTAAGAATATGGTTTTCCGCCAGCATGTATATGCATATGTTTGACCATCTTTGATTTCTCTGAAAATGCAGATCCACAAACTTCACAAGAATATGGTTTTTCTCCCGTGTGTATACGCATATGTTTGACCATATTTGACTTGTATGAAAATGCAGATCCACAAAATTCACAAGAATATGGTTTCTCTCCAGTGTGTGTACGCATATGATTGATCATATTTGACTTCTCTGAAAATGCAGATCCACAAAATTCACAAGAGTATGGTTTCACTCCAGTATGTGTACACATATGACTAATCAAGTTTGTCTTCAGTGAAAATGCAGATTCACAAACTTCGCAAGAATAAGGTTTCTCTCCAGTGTGTGTACGCATATGTCTAACTAAAATTGACTTCTGTGAAAATGCTGATCCACAAACTTCACAAGAATATGGTTTCTCTCCAGTGTGTGTACGCATATGTCTAACTAAAAGTGACTTCCCTGAAAATGCAGATCCGCAAATTTCACAAGAATAAGGTTTCTCTCCAGAGTGTGTATGCTTATGTCTCACTAAATGCGACTTTTCTGAATATGCAGATCCACAAACTTCACATGAATATGGTTTTCTCCCAGTGTGTGTATGCATATGTTTGACCATATTTGACTTCTCTGAAAATGCAGATCCACAAACTTCACAAGAGTATGGTTTCTCTCCAGTGTGTGTACGCATATGTTTGACCATATTTGACTTATGTGAAAATGCAGATCCACAAACTTCACAAGAATATGGTTTCTCTCCAGTATGTGTACGCATATGTCCAACTAAAAGCGACTTCTGTGAAAAGGCAGATTCACATATTTCGCAAGAATGTCTTTTTTTTCTAATATTTTTTTCCATCTGGCCTATTATGTCTGACTTCACGACAGTTTAACAGGTATCATATGAATATGGCCTAGCTTTCCTCTCTATACATAAAACAAATGTGTTTTTCTCGAAAGATAAACCACACATTTCAAAGTACAATCTTTATTGCCAGGTAATGTTTTCATGCTTTTGATTATGTATATCCATGACTTTCAAATGAAACGTGTAGCATATATCTGTCTGTGTTTTCATGGAAAGTGAAATATTTTTTCATTGAAATTCTCAATAATATCCACTGTGGTTGCTGTACAGCCAAAACATCTGTGAAGAAAAAAGGCATAAATGATATATTAACAGGAGCAGTGAATAATTTATGAAAGCAGTCTCTATTATGAGAGATATATGTAATTACTATTTCAGTAATGCAGTAGTAGCTGCCAATGACGATCAAACATTTTGCAATGAAACAAGATTTCTTCGCCATCTTATGACATGCATGTAATTAAAATCAGAACATTGTCAATTCAGAAACAATTCAAATATGGATCTTGAAAAATATCTGTTCATTTGTCAGACTTTTTTAGATATTGTCTTGAATTAACATCACGGGCACCACCATCATTGTCATCATCAGAGCCTAGGAGAAGAGAAGATCCTTTGCTAAGACACCCCAACATGGGTCGATCAGCAATGGCCAATGAGATGAAACTTAAACGGGGAAACAACTGAAGTATTTATTAAACTAATAGTTAACAATTGAAATCTAAAACCGATAGTAAAAAATGAAATAATTTTCATAATTATCTCCTTGAATTAATTTTATATTATGTTAAAAATGTCTTTATTTCAACTGAGGAAATTATATATGTCTACGAAAAATTTAATGAGAAGATTTATTTCAACTTTAAAATGTTTAATAACTTTACATATATTCATACAAAAATAGAAGTAAAAAAAACAAAAATATTTACATTGCAAAATGTCAAACCCCAACTTTCAAATTGAGTGCAATACTATGGTTCAACAGATACCATCTGCTGCATGATTATTTATTGCAGGCATCTCTAGCCACTAAAAACAAAACGTCATTTTCTTAAGTGCTAAGAAGAGAATGTCCTTTGCTAAGACCCTTATCTTGGGCCTGTCAGTAACATCACAAACACGAGAGCTGATAGCTGACAAGAGGGACCAATTTTCTGTTTCAAATTTTCCTTAATTCCATTTCAAGTTTTAAAAAAATTCTTTTTCTTTTCTGTTTTCAAAATAAAATTCTATTTCTGCTTGTTACAGTACCTAGAGAGAAACTTGTAGTGTTATGTCCCTTAAGGTTTACCAGTTAGGTGACAGTTATGGTCCTCATCAGTGAGTCAGCAGTTTTAAGTATGACCAGTAATAATATTGTCTCTTCGTCTTTCTTACTAAAACCCAGTTGGTAACATTACATGGTTTCAGTAGTGGGATAGTGGAGACCAGTTTCAAAGAAAAAACAAACAAGGGATAAATTAAAAAAAAAAAAGCGAAATCAAAATATTCCCAAGCAAAAAGGAAAATTAGAAAACTGTAAGTATCATTTTCTTTCTTCCTTTACAGAAAGAAAACAATTCTCTGCCAATATTCCAAACACTGAAAGAATGAGACTCATCGTTAAAATTGCTAACAACTGGCAAGAATTTAAACAGAATTTTCTCAACTATTCTATTGCCAACAGGCTGTCTTGGGAATCAGACGCTTCTTACCATGTTCTTAGCCACTATTGGGGAACAGGCCTACAATGTATATGATGAGCTGAAGTTTGACTGCGAGGAAGACAAGATGGACTGCAGGATAGTGATCAAGAAGTCTGAGGAAATTTTTGTAGGAAAAGCACACAAAGTCTACAAGTTTTACAAATTTCCTCTGCAAAAGCAAGAAGCATCAGAATGTATCGAGAGATATATAGCTGCTGTGCGATAACTTGAAAAGAACTTCAATTTCAAACAACTACAAGATAGGCTTAATTGGGACCAAGACATTGTTGGAGTTAGAGATGACGCCATCATAGAGAATCTGCTGTCAGAAAAACAGCTTACTCTAAACAAGTGCCTGCAAATAGGCAGAGCTCACGAGACATCCAAACAACAGACACAGACCATTTCCTGAGGCGCCGATGCAGCAGACTCTCACATTAACCAGGTTACAAAGATAAACTGTAAAAATATTTTTTCCAAACGACCAAAGTCAAAAACGATAACCAACAAATGGGTATGTTACAGGAAATTTCCATTCCATAATAGGAATGAGTGCCCAGGAAAAGAAGCACCCTGCAGAATTTGTTTGCAGAAGAGACACTATGCATTTGTTTATGGAAATGACAAGGCGAAAGTGAGAGAAATAAATAAGAAAAATGGGATTTTTTAGGTTCAGTCACTATGGGAAAATATATATGTGGTCAGCAAGGACTGTACCCCAAATTGGCAGTCTATGGTCAAGGTCACCACTAAAGTTTGCACCAGAACCATTCATTTTAGGCTAGATATGGGTGCAAATATGACAGTAGTTCATCCAGCCAACAAACAAAAGGTTGGACATCATGAAATGAAATGAAGGTCATTGGATGTGTAGAGACCAATTTGGCTATGGAAAAAAAATCAACTTACAAGTCGTGTATGTTTTAGAGAGCCTGAAAGAAGCACTATTGGGAGGACCATTAATCAAAGCTATCAATCTGTTGAAAACAGTTAATACAGCCAGAAATGAAAGGCATAATTACAAGGAAGAGTTCCCAGAACTGTTCATAAGCCAAGGGAAACTGATATATGAGGACATAAAAATCCATCAAGTGAAATCGGCAACAGACTGGTGTACCCAATAGTCGCTGTCCAAAAATAGTAACAGTAAAATCAGATTGTACGTCAACATTATCAAGCTAAATGAAAGCATGAAAAGGAAGAAATTTCCTTTACCCACCACAGATCAACGACTGGCCAAACTTGACGAAGCCACAATATTTAGCAAGCTTGATTGCAACAGTAGTTTTTTTTACTAAAACGTCCTTCATGAAAACTCACAGGGACTTACATTTATAATGCTATATGAAGGAAAAAAATTTCCATTTGGGATAAGTTCTGGGCTTGAAAATTTTCACATTGAATTAACACATTTTGTCTAGGATACTGAGGTCATCTGTGATATAGACAATGTCTTCATAAGGAAATGAAACCAGCAGCAGCAGCTTGACCAGTGGTTAAAAGCAGTACTTCAGAGAATGAAGGCAGCTGGATACACACTAAATGATGTGTGTATTTTCCATTACTAACATAAAGTTTTAGACACAAAAGAGGGAATACAGATAGATTCAGAAAAGGTAAAAGCCATTATAGATCTGCCCAGGTCAAAGAATGTTTGGGATCTAAGATGCTTACTGGGCATGGCAAATCAGGTTGGAAAATTTGCTAAGCACCTAGCAGATACTACCAAACCACTGAAAGAGCTTCTTAAGAAACAGAATGGATTTGGGGTGAGCTTAAAAAATCAGCATTCCAGACTGTAAAGAAACAACTGAGTTCTACACCCGTACTGAGTCATTACAACCATAACAAGCTGACAAAGGTATCAGCAGATAGGAGGAGTATGTCTCCAGAAGGAAGTGACATGAGACTTGTATTTTATGCGTTGAGATCTCTGACTGATACAGAGCAGAGATATGCACAGGTTGAGAAATAGGCATTAGCCAGCACATGATGTCGTGAAAAATTTGCTGATTTCTTAATGCGGCTAATGAGATTTTCCTATGATATGTACACTGCATCCAGTGTAGTAGGGAATTGCAAATAGACATTTGCTAGGCATAGTATCCCAGACTATAGCCGCCAACTCACTGCAATTTCTCAAACGCTTTTAGCTTTCAGATCCTCACAAGTAGTCCCCACCATCCACAAGGAAATGGAGAGGCCGAACGTACAGTCAAAAACCTATTGAAAAAAAGCATGTGACCCATATGTAGCACTGCTTAATTATTGCAGCATTCCTCTAGAGCAGGCTATTGATGAACAGAAAAGTGAAAACACAGATCCCTTCTGTGCCAATTTCTTTAATCAGAAAATAATTAAGGAACATAAAAAAAACAGACAATCATCTCAAAGCCAGACAGAAACCAAATTATGACAAATTCCATCAGACCAAAGAGCATCCTTCTTTCGAAAAATGACAGCCAGTCTGGGTCAAGACACCTAAGGCCAGTCCTGCTAGAATAGGCAAAACTTTGTCACCAAGGTCAGTCCTAGTCAAGATAGATTCAGGCCTGTACAAGAGCAACAGAAACAATATTTGCCCATGTAACAGAGAAATCAGCCTCCCTCAAGTGGCTACACCACAAGAGACAACCACCTTACTAGTTACTCCTTGATAGGAATTCATGTATGGCTGTGAAGATGAGTTGACAGACTTTCCTGAACATTCAACAAAAATACACCAGAAGTGGTCAGCCAGTCCGACCACCTAAAAGACATACATTGCAGTTCATGGGTGAGGGGACAGTTACAGCCGCTGTCAGTTAGTCAACAATTTTATGCATGACCAGCAATACACTACTACTACTACTACTATGATATATTGCTCTGTCTTTCTTACTAAACCCCACTTGGTATCATTACAAAAGTGTAACAATATATGTTAATAAAATAAGAAAATAAAATAAAAATGAAAAATTTTACTTGCTGGAACATCCACCTATTAGGTAAGTTGCACCAGCTTAATTGGCTTTCATACCTTATACTTCAGCCCTTAATCTAACTTGATGAGTGTCTGGGACAACCCTTGCGAAGAATGTTATAATCCTAAATAAGAATTAAGTGAAAATGGCAAAACCTAAAGAAAAGTAACACCACAAAGTCATTTACAAACAAAAAGCTACATTATCATTTGGTCACTTTATTGAACTTATTAAATAATATTTTGAAAAAAAAAAAAAATAGCCTAATTCATAAAATTTGGCTTTCTGAAATGACAAAATGTCCGTCACCATGTGATAGGAAAACTAAAAGATAAAACAAAAAGATGAAATTTTAAACCTCACACTAACACCTCTTTATTTTTGTTTTATTAAATCAAGCCAACTTCATAAAACTTGGTTCCTAAGTACTGTTAACTGTAGGGAGACAGTAGGTAGGTGGACGTATTAAAATATTAGTGATTTACCCTTTGATATCTGTCGGACAGAGTGATGAAAGGCAAACAGAGTATCAAATTAAAATTGCTTTTGAAATCTGATTGATAAGAAAAAAAATTCATTAAAACATTGCAATTTTTTTTCAAGTAGGCCATTAAATTTTTCTGTTTTCACAGGCACTTAGCCCCTCTACAATATTTATAATCTAGGTACCACCATTAATGTATCTAAGGTTTAAAATTCATTTTTATAAGTGAAAGAATTTTCTTGAAGCTTTCATTTTAGTTTTAATTAGCTAAAGGATTAAATTTACTATGTTTAGTAAGCAAAATCTTATACTCTGATAATGTCATGTATGGTCGACCATACTTTCAAAAATGAGTACGTTACATAATATTTCATATGCATAAAAAAATTATTTTAAAAATCTTGATTTGTATTAAGTTTTTCAATTTTTGATTAATAAGTATACTTTTTTAATAACAATATTACGTAACCTGATGAAAGAATGCAGAATTTGAAAAGATTTATTACAAATTTTTATAATTAAAATTTAAAAGAAAAGGAAAACAATTATTGTAAAATTTCATTATTCATTGAAAAAACTTCTTAAGAGAATCTTGTCCTTAATAAGTCCTATTTATAAAAATCTAAATAATATCATAGTTCTATTGCATTTTTTATTTTATGATTTGAAGCAAATCTTCAAAAAATGAGTAAGTAGTTTGAAAAAATATGTGATTTACAATAATTTACTTTCTTCTAATAAAAAAAATAAAAAATTGGGATGAAAATTTAATTTCTCAAAAAGTCATTAAATTAAGTACGTGGGGGGAGGTAACATAAGAAAGAAAAGAAAAAAGAGACTTTTAACCAAAATTTCGAACGTGCTAGAAAGGATTAAAAAAAGTGAAAACATTAAAAATACGGGTAATTTTCAGTTCTGAAAAATACGGGTAATTTTCCTGTTCTGAGTTTCTAATAAAATTCGCGTCCATTCTAAAATGAAATCTTCAACAATAATTCTTTTTCATTTTTAAAAAATCATTTTAAACAATAAGTATCGAAAATTCAGTGGAGGTAACTTAAAAAAAAATGCAATAAATAAAAAAAAAATGTAAAAAAAAAAATGTAAATCTTTTTCTTTTAGTTTCTGAGACGATCTAAATTTTAATTTGTATATTTTTTTTTTTTGCTAACAGATCCCGACCCCACGAATAGTGAGAGAAATCAATTAAGAGAGGAATTCTTGTTCTAAAACATCAAAATTATCATTATTCCTTCACTTACCTTTCAGATGAGAAAATTCAATGAGAAAATCAAATCAAAATTGTCTGATTTGTTTGTTTTCAAATGATTTCCTTGAGATTTCTCCTCCTTCAACCGACGACCCAAGTTTTGTATTGTTCGTTCAGTTGATATAATAATGTCGAAGTTGTAACGAATGTGATGACAAGGAATGAATTAAGAAATGGAAAAACATGAAATTACTTTGCTTTTTCAGACAATATTTCGCTTGAACGAACGCGACCTGACGGTGTTAGATAAGATGTGGTTCCTCGTATTTAAAAATCCTGAGATTTGTCTTAGCATTCAAAAATAAATGCCTGATGTTTGTTCTTGCCAGCTGACTGTGCCAGAATCCCGAATTTATGATAAGAGGCCCCCAGACGTCGACATTCTGTCAAAACGTTGAGAATAGGTGAAGAGAAAAAAAATATAAAAAATGAATAAATAATAAAACATTTTTTTTCAGATAAGTACTTTTTCCTTAGGATAATAATTTCTCAAAATATTATGTTTACCAATATTGATGGTGATTAGGATAATGAGTTGACCAATTAACTTTAATTGCGTTCAGTCAAAAGTAAAATATAGTAAAAAAATACAAAATTCATCTTGAAAGAATCTAATTCTATTCTATTATTATTTGAATAATTTTTAAAAAAATATCGGAATGGCTACAAACAATTAATTAATTAATTTGTAAGATACTTTAAAAAAAGTACATTATCAGCTGAATCCATCACAAAAGAAAAGGTGCTGAGGTTTCCCTCCTATCTGGTTGGTTGTTTTTTTTAGTAGCATATGAACTTTTTTGGCATATTTAATGCTGAAATCTAAATATTTTGATTGCAATTGTATGCCTTCAACTACAGATAAAATATATTGTTGGTAACTATAAAATGTATTGCTGGTATTTTTACTATAGAAAAGTTTTTTTATACTTTTATGATGTCTGGTTTGATGTTTCATTATTTGCCCATAGCTGGGACCCTAACAGGTGCTATTACCCAGGATCAGGTTAGATCTGGGAACAACAGCAATTAAAAGATGATTCCATGCTTCTCAAAATCCCCAATCTGAAATGTCATCAACAAAGATGAGGACAATTGTAAATGCTAACTCCTCATCACAGTAACTATATGTAAAGTTAGATATTATATTAATTTGGACAATAAGAGAATATGAAAATAAATAACATTTCAAAATTAGAACTTTTAAATTATAAATTTATTTTTTAATAAATTGCATGTGTTGACTTAAGTTTCTTATAAAAGGAAAATCAAATCAGGTGAGTTTTCCTTCAAAATATTTACATAATCTCCCTTGTATCCATTTGTACCTATAGGACTAATTAATCAGTGATGTTCCGAAAGAAAATGATTTTATTTCAAGATTATTACTCAACCCGATTTCGTAGATCAAATAGATGAGACATTCTTTGAAATGGATTCAGCAGCAGCAGCAGCAGTCTGCAGCATGAGAAGGGGTGCGGAATGCTATGCAGCATGAAGTTTTATGGCTCCAAGTTTGGGACAATAATCTGGTATTGGTTTATGAATTTGGTAACATAGTATCTGTGAGTTCAATTCCTGGGCTGGATAGTGCAAACTTGGATTCAGTGGAAACAGGGTGAGTAATACTTGAGCAGTACTAAATAAGAAGATGAGATATCCCCAGACATGAACAGCAGAACAAGAACCATGTATCCCTGTAGGATAAACAAATAGTTCCGTTCAAAATTTAACCTGGCTACCTGAATAAAAATACACCTGAAAAAGGCTGAGGCAGTGATGTTAAATCGTTTTCAATATTATAGTTCCTGAGGAGGTGGGGTCAAAGGTGGTAATTTGGGAATGTCCTTGGGTATTACAATGAGACCTTACTAAAGTTTTTCTTAATAAACTGTTGTGTAAAAACTGCAGGGCAACAGGTTAAATTTTTGGGGGTTACTTTTTATCATCATCGCAAAAAACAATTTTAATCAGGCCAAATCATTTAATCTGACAGAAAAATTTGTTTTTTTAATTAAATTAATAACTTAATTTTAAAAACAGTATTTTAGACTTAATCACAATTAAGAAATCATATTTTTTGAGAATATTGACAGAAGAAAGATTTACATTGACAAAACCAAAGTTAATTTTTTTTAATTGAATCAATAAATTTAAAACAAAAATACACTTTAATAAAGAAACTTTATTTTGTGAGAAATATGACATGAAAATAAAATATTCTCATCACCTTGATAGAGTCTACAAACTGTTACTAAGTTATTTGAGTTTGAAAATACTCAATTATATCAACTGGGATTGAAACATTTAGTACTGGTACCACTACTGATTTGCTTAAAAAAATTAGGAGTCTGTAGTGAAAAAATATCCCAAATGAAAGAAAAAGAAAATTTTATTGTCAAAATCTTTATTATTAAGAGGAAACACCAAATGATCTTTTGATTATTAAATTTGTAGAATGAGTGGCCATGGTGAAATGTAAATAAATGGCAGAACCACTCAATTGCATTGAGAAAGTTTGCAATAAACAATAATATGAAAAAGAAAAGAACGAGGCAAAAAAGAATTATCTAAAGCAATCAATACATGCAAAGCATATTAATAGTAATATAGCAGAAGGTTCACAAACTAAGAATTGGGATTGATACAGAAGACCAAATATGAATGAGCAAACATAGTATTCTGACTTTGAGACAAGACAGACTGGGACTGAGACAAATGAAAATGAGTACCGGCCTATTTAATTGCATAGGAAAAAATACAGTATGCATTTGTATGCTTCTGCCAATAAATTGGGGAAGGGAAAGTATTTTGCATTTTGCAATCAGTCCAATAAATAAAAACAAAATACATATAAACATGTACAACTGATATACACACACACATACATATATATATATATATATATATATATATATATATATATATATATATATATATATATATGAAGAAATATTGTTTTAAGGTGTTTCATGCTAGACACAATCTAGCATGAAACAGCCTGTCACCTTGGATTGTTGACTGCAATGTTCACTTGTATATAAAAATAGGCAATAGGTAATGGATATCGGCTTGGATTGAGAAATCGGAGAGCCGAGTTCGAATTCCACTCGAATCCATTACATTCACTTACGTGCGAATACCCTTGGGAAAGGTATAAATCCTCTTCTTCTCCCTCCAGCTATGGGCAAAATAGCAGGACAGACTGGATTCTATAGCCTTGGATGGCAACTGGTCTAGGAGAAGGACAACTCTGAATTCAAAACCTGCGGAGGGTCGTTTGGGAACCTTGTGGCATTGTGCACCAGGTCTCTGTATTCGTCCCTCCCAAAAGTGTGGATGGTCCTGCACTATAATCAAATCTCATGTGCCGGTGTGGGGCTGTCGGTTTCCTGGAAACTGATCTGCTTGACCCTCATACGTCGAATCTCTATTGGAGAGTCGAATATATATATATAAATAATATTTTGTGATCTTTTTCAGAAGATTGAAATTTTGGTATAAAATTTTATTTTTCTTGCATCAGCAAAGGGACCAAAGAATAGTAAGAGAAATGTTAATATCTTTTTCGCAAGAATAAAATTCATTTATTTGAAAATTCTTACAAAAAATCAATAATTCTCAGATTTTAATGAAAATAATGGTAAATATATATTTTTAGTTCTGTCACACCCTGCTTATTTAATTTTAAGAAAGTTGGAGAAATTAAATTTTGTGCGAATTAATCTTTATATTCATTAAAAGAAGAACTTGGAGAATTTAAATCATCAATTTTTTTTGTAAAACAGAAGCACCCGTTACAGAAAATCTACTCTGAACTGTAGAATAAAAAATACAATATAATTGGGACATTATTTAATCAGAAAAGTTTTTAATTGCTTTTATGAATAAGATATATGGATACTACTGTTTTAAGAAAAATGTTTTTTGTTGAACAATGAATTTTTACAAAAATTTAATTAAAAAAGTTTGTAAAGTTTTGAACCTTTTAAAATTCTGTATTACTTTGTCCCTGTTAGGCGATAATGTTTTTAAATAAAAAAATATATTTAATAATCATCAAAATTCTTAAGCTGATAGGAACAGATACCATGCTTTGATATTACTCAAAATGTATAGAATTATAGTGTTGATTTCCAATATTACTTTTAAATAAAAACTAGATTTACTAATCAAAATGCTTGGTGAATTTGTTTGATTCATGCAGATTTTTCATTTTCAAAAATTCATTCAAGTCATAAGTATCTCGAGTCTTTGGAGATAAGAAAGAAGGGGAGAACGGATACTACACTTTTATCTTACTGAAAAGGCCTAGAAGATGAAAGAAAGAAGGGAAGATAGAAGTAAAGAGAGAATCACATGAAGCTGATAACAGGTACTGTAGAAGTCAAGTGACTTACCTGCCAACATGGCTGCCTTCTTCTGTTTCCTTGTAATTATTTATTGTACTATGTACAAATGTGGCACAAGGCCGAAAGGGGGAAAGGGGGAAAGGATGGTCATCTTCTGTCTTAACTTTAAACTTAGCTAGCCGCAATCACTGACCCAAACATACAAACAATGTTCCTTTCACCAAAACAAAACATCCATTACATACCATTCTTACTACATCCACCAAAATGCCTCAGAGACTCTATGAAGTTCTAACTAGTCCCCATATATACAATTCATTGTCTATGAGGGGAGGGAAATAACATAACATCTAAAAAACCCAATGAATGTTTACAATGAATAAGAATCTATATACAAGAAACTAAACAAAAGGTTTTTAGTAGAAACCCCCCACAGCCCTAACTGTGGTAGAAACATCAGTTAACTGGACGAAATCAATGCGGGACTTAAAAAAAAATATATAAAACATTCGTACAATCCATGCACTCGCTACAAACACACACTCAATCAAACACAACAACAAATACGAAAGACACACTCGAAATGATAGGCGCCCCGCACCCACCAGAGAAGTGATATCACTAATCACCTAACGATGGAAGGGATGGGGAATTAAACAAAAGAAAACAAATAGGGCCAGAAATAAAAGGGGGCCAATGAGCATACACACCCTAGCTAAGTTAAACTGGAAAAAAAAAGAAAAAGGGAACTAAAACAAAACCGACCTAAACTAACCTATACATGGGAGGGGTTACCAATGTTCACCCCAGTAATCCCAAAATCCTTAAAGCCTAACCGGCATCAAACAGCCACTCCAAGTCAGCACCTTTCACTCTGCAGAGACGCGCAAGACTCACCCACCTTTCGCTAAATTCCAATTGATGGAGTCGCTTCCTTTCCGTCCTGATCTTGACTTTAAGCTGATGCTTAAAGAACAAGATCAGTTGGGAAGAGGTAAACTTCTCGTCCCCATGAAATTCCTTCTGTCGCGTCGTCCATATCACGACTCGCATAACACCCAGTAAGCAAAGGAACACATAGTGCTCAGCCTTAGTCAACGGCGGTACTATATTGCTACAGACGGAACTGGCCTCGAGGACAAAGAACTTTCCGCGCAGCATGCGAACCATGAGATCTTCAACGAACTTGCACAACGGAACTACGACACTACAACGAAAGAAGGCGTGACCTATGGTCTCCACCTCCCCACTGCAAGGAACGCAGTTTGGCGACTTTGCCAAACCCGCTGCGCGAAGTCTTTTGGCGACCCAGAGGGCCCCTCAAATCACCAGTCAGGTAAGTGATGCCTCAAGGTTAGTGAGACATTTCAACTCGGGCGCCCAAGGCCATATGCAGCGAGCCTCCCGCTTCGTCAGCCCGAGCTCGTCAATCAGATCATCTTGAACGTTCCCCCTAACTAACACCTGATATAATGCCTTACGGGACAACGGCTGGACGTCGGAGAGGCCATCCTTCGCCCGTAAGAGTCGCTTGAGGGCCAACCGACATTCGTGATAGAAAGAGCCCTCGCCTCGAGGATTACGGCCGGCCTCCTCCTCCCACGAGCGCACATTTCTCAAGAATGGAAAATGTTTATGGACGTCTTCCTTCCAGAATTCGCCGTTCTCATCCAGTTGCATACACATCCGGTCTAGATAAGTAATGCGAAGCGTATGTCGACGAGTCTCAACGCAAGGCACCCCCAGACCGCCATCAGAGGGCTGGAGGTAACAGATCTCGCGACTAACCATGGCGGCCCTGCCTCCCCACAAGAAGGAGAACAAGAGCCTTACTAACGCCAGTAAAGTGTTAGACGGGAGTGGAAGCACGGAGAGTCGGTAAAGGAGAATCGGGTAGATGTGCGAGGCACATACTTCCGCCCTCCCCTTCAAGGAAAGATTCCTCCGAGTCCACAGACGAACTGCGAGCTCGGCCTTCTCTTGCACCTCCGACCAATTCATTTCCAACAAGAGGTCGGGACTGAACCAGACGCCGAGTATCTTGACCGGCCCGTCCGTCCAGAGGAAACGTCCGGGAAGAGAAACTCCCCTCCACGAACCCAACTGCAAGCCAACAGACTTATCGCGGTTGATCCTGGCCCCCGTCACCATCTCATAACCCTTGATTTCTTTGCCGACTTCGTTAATTTCGGCCCTACTCGACACCAGAACCGAAACGTCATCAGCATAGGCGGAGTACCTGGCCGAGGTGGTAGCACCAGGTAAGGAAATTCCGCGAAGGACCGGATTCGTCTTCAACTTACGCAGGAAATGTTCCAACGCAAGAACGTAAAGCAATGGAGACAGCGGACAACCTTGACGAATGGAGCGAGACAAAATGAAAGGTTTCGATCTTACCCCATTAACTTCTACCAGCGCACCGGGGGACGCATACAGCAGTCGGATCCAAGTGCGAAAGTCCGGCCCGAAACCAACTTTTATCACAGAGTGGGGAAGGTTTATGTACCTTAGGATGCCTCAAGGCTACTTAGCATCTGGTGATGCATACACCCGTAGATATGATGAAGTCATAAAAGATATTCCCAGGAAAATCAAATTGGTTGATGATACTTTGCTCTACGACACCGGCATTAAAGAGGCATTCTATCATACCTTTGATTTTCTAATGAGATGTGCACAAAATGGGATTGTACTCAGCAAAGACAAATTCCAGTTTTGTAAGGACACTGTTCAGTTTGGTGGACTTCAAATAACTTCATCGGGAGTATCTCCTTCTGAATCTATGCTTAATGCTATTTTAAATTTCCCTGTTCCGAAAACCATCACTGATGCAAGGTCTTGGTTTGGTCTGGTAAACCAACTTGCTTGGGCATATTCATTAAGTCCCATTATGCTACCTTTTGGGGACCTTGTCAAAAAAAACTCAAAATTCACCTGGAACCAGACCCTTGAGAAAGCATTTCAGGAATCAAAGCAGGTCATTGTTAAACTAGTAAAGCAGGGCGTCTTAACATTTGACATCAACAGAGTTACCTGCTTAGCCTCTGACTGGAGTAAAGATGGCATGGGATTTTTACTTCTTCAGAAACACTGCACATGTGCAATCAAACGAGCTCCAGTCTGCTGCCCTGAAGGCTGGGTCCTTGTGTTTGCTGGAAGCAGATTCTGTACTGACGCTGAGCAAAGATATGCACCCATAGAAGGTGAAGCAGCAGCTATCAGCTGGGTACTTGAAAAGTGCCGCATGTTCATACTAGGTTGCCCAAACGTTATAGTCGTGACCGACCATGAGCCACTCAAAGGACTTTTTGGTGATCGAGATCTCAGCAAAATTCACAACCCTCGCCTATTCCGACTCAAAGAAAAAAGCTTGAGATATCGTTTCACCATGCAACACTGCCTTGGAAAATGGCACAGGGCCTCTGATGCCATTTCCCGCAATCCAGTCACTACAGTACAAAGCCTACTTGATACATTCTCCATAGAACCCTCCCCTATAGAAATTGATGAATCAGATGAGACTTGTGCAACAATGAGATTGACAGCCCTCACATCAATATCTCAATTAGATGATAACCCTGCCATAACTTCCCCTGACCACATTCGTTTTGCTGGTCAAAAAGACACACAATACACCCTATTACGGAAAACCATAGAAAATGGTTTTCCAAACAGTCGTCAAGCAATGCCGCCTACAATCCAGGAATACTGGGAAGTTCGTAACCACCTCAGCGATGACAATGGCCTAATACTACTTGACAGGAGGGTAGTAATAACAACTTCCCAGCGCAAAAACATATTAAAGTGCCTACTTTCGGCTCATCAAGTAGTTGGCATGAAAGCACGTGCCAATGACTCAGTTTACTGGCCTGGAATGAATACCTCAATTCGCAATTACAGGTATAATTGCATTACATGTTCAAGGAATGCCCCAAGTCTACCACATGAACCAATTCACATGACACCTACACCTGAATGGCCATTTCAACAAATTGTAATGGATTTGTTCTATGTTGGATCCTTCACATATCTTGCTTGTGCAGACAGGCTCACTGGATGGCTCATTCTGTACCGCATCGTCAGGAAAAGATATCCATCTGCAGAGAAATATTCCAAACATATGGTGCACCTGAGGAACTTAGTACAGACAGTGGACCGCCATTCTCTGCTTACTCGTTCCGACAATTCCTAAAAACCTGGGCTGTTAAACAAAGAATTTCATCAGTGGCCTATCCCCAGTCTAACGGGCATGCAGAATTAGCAGTCAAGACTGCAAAAAGACTCATAAAATACTGCACAGGACACCAGGGTTCCTTGGACAATGACATGGCAGCACAAGCAATCTTGCAATATAGAAACACCCCTATCCAAGGCATTGGCTTATCACCAGCACAACTCCTGCTTCATAGACGTCTTCGGGATTTTATCCCATCGCACCCACAGTTATATAAACCACACCCTGAATGGATAGCCGCAGCGCAAAAACGTGAAGAGAAATTATCCAAACGCAATGCAGACCTCATCGAGAGGTACAAACGTACTGCACATGCCCTATTCCCACTTTATAAGGGTGACACAGTCTCCATTCAAAACCCAAATAGACGTCGATGGGACATAGCTGGTCGAATAGTAGAGACGCTTCCCAACCGTCAATATAGAATTAGAGTTGCAGGATCAGGCTGAATAACCCTGCGGAACGGTAGGTTCCTAAGGAAACTTGAAGCACCCATAATCAAGACCCCCATACCAAGCGCTATGCCTGTGTCACCTGAGCCGACAATTACAGATATATGTAGACCACATCAATCTGCCAAAGAGTCGGGAAATGGTGACATTACATTGCGAAATGACCTAGCGTCCCAGGGCCCTACTCAATCACAGCCATCAAGAACCAGGATTCCCAGGGTGCTATCCCGACTACTCCCATACAATCAGCCAGTCAATAGGGAACTAATTCCTCCCCAACGGCCAATATGCTTCCACAATGGGGAGAGGAGGGAGATTTAGAAGTCAAGTGACTTACCTGCAAATATGGCTGCCTTCTTCTGTTTCCTTGTAAAGCAAGCCAGCTAATTTTACCTCATTTTATAGCAGAGTGCCTAATACACCAGTTAGGTTGGTCCATTTTGCTAGAATGGACCTGCCCAATACATTTGCATGAGTCATCTTTATTCACCCATATATTTCTCTGTGAAATGACTCAAGAGTTATTAGCTTTGGCTACACTTGCCTACTTGCAAGCTAACCAATATTCTACAGGTACTACACTTTAATCTTACACAAAAGGTCTAGAGATATGCTGACCACAATAAATAAACGCATCATTTCCAAGATGCACATGGAACCTGAGTAAGGTAATCACCACAAATATTATAATATTAGATTTATTCTATGAGTTTGAAATTAAAACTAAAATAAAAGCTTCAAGAAAGATTTTTCATTTTGAAAAATTCATTTCAAATCTTCAGGTATCTCAGGTCAGTGGAGAGAGAGAATCAGATTAAGCTGATAATAACAGATACTACATTTTGATCTTCATCAAAAGGCCTAGAAGTATGGTAATCATAAGTGCACCATTTCCAAGTTGCACATTATCAGATGATGGAGCCCAAGTAAGATAATCACCACAAATCCAGTTACCATAAATAAAATAACATTGTCTGCTGTATTATTTTAAAATTATTGAGAGAAATTTTCATAAAACTGGAGTTTGGTTAGAAAGAAGCAAGATTAAAGTCATTAACATCTTCTGCCAATGCCTCATGAATAATGGTCTATTCTATTTTGATTGTGGAGAAAAACAAAAGACTTACTGTTCTAGAGATAAAAGCATTGGGACTCCAATCCCTGTCAGAAATCTGTGTAGTGGCTGAAACTTTGACAGGGGGACTCTTTCCTGGGCCATCTAATTTTGAAAAGTAACTCTTTTTTAGACAACATTTATATTTTTACTGGTACATTACCTTGACTGAAAATTCAGATCCGCACAATTCACAAAAATATGGTTTCTCTCCAGTGCATGTAAAGTTTAGGATGCATACGTTTCTGCAAGAGGTTTTGGTTTTGCTGTCTAATAGATTATTGAAAACAAGAGTAGGCAAGCTCCAAATAAATGAGAAAATTGATGTCTATTTCATGCCACACAAAAATCCCACCAGCCAAAGAAAGAATGAAAGAAAGAAAGATAAAAATTAGTAAAGAAATCTCTGTCAGAAATGTGTGTAATGGCTCAAACTTTGACAGAGGGACTCTCTCAGGGACCAACTAATGAATGATTTTTAACACTATCAGCATTACTTTGTCTTGCTGACTGTCCAACTTCAAATTACTTTGTTTTAAGTCGTTTAGTAGAGTAGGAATATTGAGGCAGGACTAAAACTCTTTACTTAAAACATAGCGAGTGAGGGTCGGGGGTGCCAAAAGCAGGGAAACTTGTTTTATTTATTCAGAGATGTACCAGTTTTGTTATATTTAGTGGAAATGTCACAGTAAATGAAGTTTTCCTCTGAAAAGTGTAGCCATTAATATTTTGTGAGTCACTACCTGAGAAAAGTTTGCTTTCTTTTGGAAGAAGATGAAAAGTATTGTAAATCTTCCACAGTTGACGCCTCAGTCAAAAAGGAGACAGAGGTAGTTAAAGATTCTGAGTTACTCTCAGAGGATTGAACAGGCCCTGGGAGAGGTAGAAATAGCAAAAAATGCAGCCACAATAGTCTGCCGACCAGTAATCAGTTTTATCTTTTTCCCTCAGTGAAATTCTTATATAACTTTTTGTCTTGACATACACGCAGGATAAAAAAAGGATCTTGTCTAAAGAGTGACCAATGTTCCAACACAATCAGAACATCACAAAACTGCCGCAGTAATTCGAAGAAATTTCACCATAGCTATTATGCATCATTTGGAATAAAAGAAAATCAGTTTGTACTAATGTCTGTAAAACAAAAGGATTTAACTTAGGGAAAAGGAAAGATGGGGAGAGTCCTTGTCTCACTCTGGTTAGAAACAATTTGACAGAAATTGACATGATGCGATAAAGATCAAAGAGGAAGAGAGAATAGGATAGGTGGAGAATACATTTTTATTGCTCAAGAAATAGTCAAAAATTGAAATTTCACCATAGTTAAGGAAGTTAAGACATTAAGATATTTATGCACCTGTGATGCAGGAAGGGCACGTATCATTATAACTAAATGTCAAATACACTTTGCAGTATTTGAAAATAATGCATTACAATTTTCACATCCATATTGCTCACAAAATGTGAATTCTGAGAAGTTATATCAACAAACATATCAAGATTTTTATCAATTCTACAGGATTTCACATGATGTACTATAAAAGAATTTTTCACTGGTTCAGAAACTAAATGTGCACAAAGATGTTTCTGTCCACTGTGTATTCATATGATGCACCACAACTGATTTCTTTGAAAATACATATCAGAAAACATTACAAGAATACTTTTTCACTATTGTGTGTATACAGAGATGGCTCGCCAAATAACATTTCCATGAATATGGAGATCCACAAAATTCAGAAAATTATAGTTTTTCTCCTATATATGATTTTGATTGACCAGTATACCTTCCATGAAAATGCAGATCTACAAATTTTAGAAGGATACAGTTTATCTGCAGTTGCTGTATGCATATGTCTCACCAAATTTCTCTTATGTGAATATGCAAGTCCACAAACTTTATATAATATTGTTAGTGTGTGTACACATGTCTCACTTAAATCAACTTCTTTGAAAATGAAGATCCACAAACTTCAAAAGAATATGGTTTCTATCCAGCGTGTGTATGCATATGTTTGACAATATGTGATTTGATTGAAAATGCAGATCCACAGACTCCACAAGAATATAGTTTTTCTCCAGTGTGTGTATGCATGTGACTGACCAAACGTGACCTTAGCGAAAATGTTAGACCAAATCTGACTTCCCTGAAAATGCAGATCCACAAATTTCACAAGGATACAGTCTCTCCTGTGTGTGTACGCATGTGACTGACCAAACGTGACTTTAGCGAAAATGCAATTTGACAAACTTCACAAGAATAACATTTCTTCCCAGTGTGTGTGCGTATATGAGTCACTAAATTCGACTTCTGTGAAAATGCAGATCCACAAATTTTACAAGAATAAGGTCTCTCGCCAGTGTGTGTACGCATATGGGTCACCAAATGTGCCTTCTCTGAAAATGCAGATGGACAAACTTCACAAGAATATGGTTTCTCTCCAGTGTGTGTACGGATATGACTGACCAAATTTGACTTCAATGAAAATGCAGTTTGACATACTTCACAAGAATAGGGTTTCTCTCCAGTGTGTGTACGCATATGTCTAATCATGCTTGAATTATCTGAAAATGCAATTTGACAAATTTCACAAGAATATGGTTTCTCTCCAGTGTGTGTACGCATATGTGTCACTAAGTTCGACTTGTGTGAAAATGCACTTTCACAAACTTCACAAGCATATGGTTTCTCTCCAGTGTGTCTACGCATATGTGCAGCTAAGTGTGGCTTATGTGAAAATGCAAATCCACAAACTTCACAAGAATATGGTTTCTCTCCTGTGTGTGTACGCATGTGTGTCACTAAGTTACACTTCCACGAAAATGTAGATCCACAAATTTTACAAGAATATGGTTTGTTTGTCATAACAGTTTCCATCTTACCTATTCTTTCTAACTTCACAACAGTTTAGCAGATGTCACATGAATATGGCCTATGTTTGCTGTTTATTCATGCATAATGCTAAATGGGTTTTGTTGAAAGATAAACCACACATTTCAAAGTACATTATTTCTTACCAGGAAAATTTCATTGTCAGGCTTTTGACATTGTAGATCCTTGACTTTCACAGGAACCATATAGCATATATTTGTGTTTTCGTGGAATGTGAAATGTCTTTTCCTTAGTTGGAATTCTCAATAATAATCACTGCAGTTTTTGTACAGCCAAAAAATCTGTGGAGAAAAAAGTCATAAATGATGTATTAATAGTAGTGAATAATATATGTAAGCTGTCTATTTAGAAAATAACCTGTGATTCATTTAGATTTTGTTCCCTAAATTTTCAGATTGATCAAAGATCCATGTCTCTCTGGAATTTTAAACTTTTCAATAGTTGTTATTTCATAACATGATGAAAGACTGTGTGAACGCTATCCCGTGCAGCTACAGAAAGAAATATAAAGGGGAGACAGGCCGCCCCATTAAGGTAAGGCTTCAAGAACACCAGAAAGCTGTAACACAAGGGGAAGTGGAAAAATCAGGTGTGGCTGACCACATATGGAAAGAGAAGGGAGATCACCGCCCTCTGTGGGATCAGATTGAGATCATAGTCAAAGAACACCATTGGAAAATTCGTAAACTTAAACTTTAGGAATCAGCACATATGATAGGCCACAAAAATCTCCTGAGCCAACCAAGCATAGAAATGAATACAATATGGAAATAATAAGGAGTGCCAGAGAAAAGCGATGATAACAACAAAAATTGCAATATGAGCTCTGGTAAAAACATGTGATGATAACAGCAAAAATTGCAATATAAGCCCTGGTAAAAATGGTTGCTGCAGAAAATTCATACAAGGACACATGGCACATTGGATAAAGGTGTTATTTAGATTCAGTGACAGGACCCAAAGAATGTGAGTTCAATACTCAGTTAAGGAAGTGGAGAACTTTCAGAGGGAAATTAACAGGAGATAACTGATAACTGACATCCATTAAACATGGCATGTGGAACTAGAAGAGTCTACCCCAATGAGTGAAATAAAGGGTTCAGTTTAACATTCCAACCACCTGAGAGAAGGCCAGGGCATACAACTGCCAAAACAATGTAATAAATATGGTGACAAAGATGAGGACAATAGTCTGAATAATGTAAATGATGTAAAATGACCCCATCAACACTATGAACATCACCTATGGGGTCATTGACACTATGAACATTGTCAATGGGGTCATTGACAATCTGAAAGTAAATTCCTTCTTTAGAAATACATTACAAAAGAAAGTGTTAGAGTCCCTACTGATTGTCCCCACAAATGAACTCTTATTGCAACAAATGATAACTGCTTGTTTAAAAGGGATTGTGGAAGTTTTAAGCAGGGAGTATGAAAAATTATTCACTACAGTAGAGGTTTTTTTCCAAGTCAATATTAGAATTGGTGAGGCAGTACACCATGATAGCTGAAAGCATCATCTGTGAATTTTGTGAATGACAGAAACTTACGCCTAATGCTTATATATTCAGCATAAGTGATGTCATCAAGGCCAAGTTGAATTAAGTAAAGAAATTTATCAATGATCTAGATGCTGAGCAATTCCAGGAACATCTACAGCTGACATCGATGTATGGCAGACAGAAGACTGGGATGAAGAAGATTCAGTACCAAGAAATCAAAGAAGAAATTCTTAAAAGGATCAATGCTAAGGATATCCAGCTGGAAAAAAAAAGAAGAGCCTTGATCCAAAAAATTCTAAAGAAAGAGAATTATCTGTTGGTTTCTTCTTTGTTTTCTGGGTAACCAGAGAATGCACAAACACTGGGCTCATAGTTGGATGTACATTCAGACATCTTTAGACAATTGATATTAACAACTGTGAATACATCAGCTACATCATTAGTTTTGCAAATCCATTTTACATGATTTCATATCTCTATGCTCTAGCTGACTACTATCAATTTAACAAATACAAAGTTGGTGCTAAGTTATGCAGGACTTGGATACGAAAATCAGCCCAGCAATAGTGACGAATGAAGAGGCAATGAAAGACAAAATGCAAAATGACCCCATCAGCACAATGAACATTGTCAAAGGGGTCACTGACAATGTTAAAGTACTCAGCATGAACCCCATGTCTATTTTCACCTCTAAGATAGAATCCCTACTGATTTCCACCACAAATGAACTCATCTTTTATCAAATGATGACTGCCTGTTTTTTGTGGAAGTATTAAACAGGCAGTATGAAAAATCATTCACAATGGTAAAGGCTTCTTCTTAGTCCCTGTTAACAGCAGTGAGACAGCACACTATGCTAGCTGAAAGCATCATTGGTGAATTTTGTGACAGAGAGAAGCTTGTGCCTAATGTTTATGTAACTAGTGCAAGTGGTGTCATCAAGACGAAGCAGAATCAAGTAAGAAAATTCATCAATGATCTGGATGCTGAGCAGTTCAACAAATACCTTCAGTTGTCAATGATTGACAGAAGACTGAGCTGAAGAAAATGCAGCACCAAAAAGTTGAAGAAGAAATTGGTAAAAAGGATCAAGTGTAAGAAGGCCAAGCTGGAAAGGAAGAGGAGAGCCTTGATCCAGAATAAGCTAATGCAAAAGAAAGCTGTATCAATTTTTACTTTGTTTGATAAGTATCATCCACAGTCTGCACAATCCCTGCATGAAATACTCACTGGGTAGATAGTTGAACGTACAATAAAACACATTTGGACAGTTGATGGTGTCAACTGTGAATACATTGGCTATATCATTAGTTATGCAAATCCTTTTTATACAATTTCTTATTGCAGTGATGCAGCTGACTATTATCAATTGAACAAATGTGAAGTTGGTACTGACTATCTCATGCAGGACTTGGATTTCAAAAATCAGCCAAGCAATGACAATTGAAGAGGCAATGGAAGACAAAAACGGCCTTTTTCAGAGTCGCAAAATATTTCTGAAAGTCTTTTCATCATTACACATAGCAGCAATTTCTTTTAAATATTGTTTAGGATATTGGGTTAGAATAATAAAAGTTTAAACAATTATGTAATTAATAATAAAATTTAAAGTACTACAAAAATAACCATCATGATAACAATTAATAATAAAGAATAAAATGAAAAAATATATATTAAGAAAATATAAATTAATAATAGATAAAATACCAGAACGTTTCATAAATTATTGAGTTCCCTCTATCATTGTATTTCATCTCAATTATTAAATTTTAATATTAATCTAGGCTAATTTTTATATTATTTTAAACTTTGTTATTTATTTATAAAGCATCTTCAAATTTAGTTAGAAGTCAATAAAATATTAGATAATTGCTGAAAATTTGTTAATTTGTAAAAATTATGTGGTAGTTAAAACAAAAACAAAAATAGGTTCCCTTACATTTTGTAATTTTATGTCAATTCTGATCATCCATACTAGTCATGAACACCGTGGAACATATTGATAACGTCAATAAAGACATGAGAAGAACAGGACCCGTCGTTAAGAAATGCTTGTATATTACTTTTTATGCTATATATAAGTAATGTTAATTTCAAATCAGATAATTTCGGTACCTCCATTAGGTCACGTAAAAAAGCGGCATATCACGATGAAAAAAGACTCAAATCAACGAAAACAAAGTTTTGTCTAAATTATGTTTATGTTGTTATGAAGAGGAAAGACCAAAGTATTTTTTAAATATTTTTTTTAAATTTTTTACTCCTAACACGTAGAAAATTTTGGTTAAAAATTGTTTTTTTTACGACAGCGCGAAAAGACTAAAAAAAGTTTTGTTTTATTTTGTGCTTTTCCCAAGGAAAACAAACGTTAATTTAGGAAATTCTTGCAAAAATCAAATAATTGTTGAATTTTAATGAAACTTTCAGGACTTATTCAGAATTGAATGAAATTAATTTTGAAATTTTTTTTTTCAGAAAATCTTGTTAAAAAGAGATTTTTTTTAACATGTTTCCACCCACTTACATATTTTCATGAAATTTTGAGAAATTAAATCTTCACGCGCAGGATTTGTTTTATTAGTTATAAACAGGACACTTTGTAGAAAGTAAATCATCAGTTTTTTTTTTGTGTGTAAAACATTACATGGTTTCATAGAAAATCTGCTTTGAATTGTAAAAAAAAAATGTAAAAACGTATGACATTAATTATTAGAAAAACTTCCACCTGTTTTTGTAGATACGTTATACTAAGGACATTATTTTGTGAAGAAATAAAAAATTTTCGATGAATAATGTATTTTTTACAAATTTTTTCCCCATTTTTTAAATTTTTTTCATTAATTTCTTAATACTTCAAAAATCGTTTAAAATTCTTTATTTCTTTCACGCACGAAATGCAATGATAACGTTAATGAAAATGTAAATTTACTAATCGAACTTTGAAAAGCACATAACAGTCGTTTAAACAGAAATATTTTTTAAATAATTTTAAAAAGAAATTTTTATTGAAAAACGTTCATAATTTCTATGTATGGAAATGTATACGCAACATAATCCTTAAAAAGGTCACGTGATTTGTGTCGTCTGGTTATTTCTCTTCTCTGTCCAGTTCAGATTCACATCGTTAACGTGTTTCCAGAAATTCTTTTCAAATTTTAAAAGTTAGGGTTAGGGTTTAAACAATTGTCTAATTAAGAAAGTATGAAATAAAAAAAATAAATAGTACATAATTGCTGAATAAAAATGTTAATATTTAAAAAGTACAAGTTAAAAACAAAAAACCGCGTTCGCCTACTTTTAACAATAATTAGAAATAAAATGAAAAATATATAAAAAAATATAAATCAGTTAGGTTAGGTACCTCTACTATTTCAGCATAAATTTAGAATTAATTAAAAGCTTAATGATTAAATTTTATTATTTCCATTAAGTAAAAATTCTGGTGTATATCAGACATAAACAGTAAACTATATACATTGAATTGTAAAGTCACATTTAATTTTGATTTATTAAATAATTAAATTACCATTTAATAAATTATTAAATTACTTCTATCAAGGTATTTTATTTTTGCTTATTCGAAAGGTAAATAAAAGTCAATAAAAATTGCGGAAAATATGTTCATTTCTAACAATTACTAGGTAACTAAAAACCCATTAAAAAACCGTTAAATCAGATTTTTAAAAATTATGTCATTTATGGTCATCCGTAGGTACCTCCACTATTTCGGCATAAATTTTCTATATTTAAGTTTAAAATGAATTTTTTACAACGAAAAAACATTCAAGGAAGATTTCATTTTTTTAGCTTTAATTGGAAAGTTTAATAATTAAATTTACGATTTCTATTGTATTATTAATTAAAGAAACAATTCTGGACGTGTATTTCAGATAGAAACTTTGATTGTGAAATTTTATTTCAATTTTTTTAATTTTCTTAAAATCGGCCATTTTCTTAATTTTATTTTTAAGAAATTTGTAAACAAACACAAATTTATCGATTTTAAAAATATTTTAAAAAATTTGTGAAACGTTATTTTATTAAAATTAAAAAATTTAAAGTTAATCTAAAATTTGAAAGAAATCTTTCTTACTTATAGCATAAAAAAATAATATACAACCAATTATTAACGATCGAGCCTGTTCATCCGATGCAACTATTGATGGATTGTTGAATGACGAAGCGATGACAGCTACTTAATTGAACTTTAAATTTGCAAATTTTTACTGAAACAACGTGTCACATATTTTAAGAAATGACGACGAAAATATTTACAGGTAAATTATATAAAAAATTTTCTTTTTAATTCTCATTAGGCTTTTATTTTATCTTTAAAATAAAACCGAGATATAACCGAATTTCTTCAAAGAAGACATTTAAATAATTTAAAATGCTTTTTGTGGGGCTTACTTACCTTTTCAGGGCGAATCTCTAAATCTTTTTCAAAGAAAAACAAATAGGATTTAAGTTGCTGTTGTTGGTGGACTTAATATTTCTTTCTCAAAATCGACAATATTTTGTAATCAAATAAAACTTGCTATTTTTAAAGAAATTGCAATTAACAAAGATTGATTATTTGGAAATAGAAGGGACCTAGTTTTTAGACACAAAAAACAACAAAGAGAACAAAGAAATTACGATAACCGGTGTCAAAAAACATTTGTTCCTTCTCAAAAATAGTCTCGGTACACGCTATGCAGTAACTGAATCATAATGCCCTAAGAAACCTAATGCCCTAAAATGTTATCTTCTGTGCATGTCTCTGAAGTAGACAGCTCATTATTTAAGGTGTGTGATTCCATCAGGCCCTATCTGTTCGATTTCAGTTGCTACACCAGTCAGTTTACAACCTTTTCTTGTCAAACTAAAAACTACTACGTCTCTGGCTCCCAATGACACATTAACTGGCCTAAGCCACCAGATCCAAAAAGAGTGGATTGCGGATTAAGGAATTTTAAAGGAGAAGCCCACTAAATTCGCAACATCATTATTTAAACCAGGCGGATACATTTCTGCTCCAACTACAGACCAACAAAGCTCTCTGCTTACACTCCTGCTGGACTCCCTTCCCTTGTGGGGTAGAAAGACCACTTATTTTTTACTCTAGCTAGACATATTCGAATAATTTTAAAAAAAGTTACCAGAATGTCTTCATATTCTGTAAGTTATTTAAATATGACATTAGAGCTGAATTCATCACAAGTAAAAAACACACGTGGGAAGGTGCAAAAATAAATGTATTTTATTATATAAATAAAGTAAAACTAAAAATGTACGTACATTTTTTTTTGCATTCGTTTTCTTCTTATTTGATTCCTTTAAAGCATTGTGACGTATAGACAATGGTAAATATTAAAATTTTAAAAAGGATTAATGTTTTCAGGTTGAATGAAATTTAAGAACAACAAGCATTTGCAAAAAAGCAAGAGGTTTTCAAAAAAGCAAAAAAAAAAATCAAGGGACGTAATTCATAATGTTATGGCATCTATCTGGACGAAGTGATTCCCCTTTGAACGGGGGATGAATAAAGAAGGCACTCAAAATTTTGATATTAAAGTCTAAACACACGTGTTAGCTGTTCATTTACGAACACAACATGGTGTTAGAAGTGAAATTGTCATGAAACTAAAAGTAGATTAACGGAGCACTAGAGAACGGATACACTCAGACGTCAAACGAATATAATATCCGAGTCATCAGAACCGGAAAATAAACAAAATGAACATCAACGTGTCGATGCCAGAGTCATTTCTATTTGAACAGCCCGGACTGTGGCCAGAATGGATAAGAAGATTCACTCGCTATCGGGCCTCGAAGAAAAGCCCGGAGGAGTCCAAGTGGAGACATACACTATGGGTGATAAAGCGTGACCACCGATATAGAAGGGAAGGCCTGCTCGATAGTGACGCGACGTCACAAATGCAGTCCATGCAGACAGTAATCTGAATCATAAATAAAAATTGTAAGAAAAAAATTGGTTTTAGAAAGTTTTTTTTTAAATACATTTATAAAAGAAAGAAACAGAATTGGATTTGATTTTATTAATTTAAAAAAAATAACCGATAAGAAAAAAATGTTGCTGAATGTTTTTTTGTAAAGTAAAGAAATTAAACATCATGTTACATTTTTCATAAAATTTTATATTTTTATATTTTTATATTCGTTCATTATTTTATTTGTTTCAAATTTGAAAACATTTTTAAAATTATAATCAGTATTATTTTAATTCGCATGTTTTTATCTTAATTTTAGTAATTATTCTGTAAAGTTACAATAATGATTATTATTCTTACACTACACTACACAGCAACGACTCAATATAGGAAACAAACAAACGAATAAACAGACGAGAATATTACAAGTAAATTAAAAATAAGATACAAATAAACTAAATACAAGAAAATAAATAAATTTTATACAAAAAAGATTTAAAATTCAAATAATATTTATAGAAAAGTAGGTTACAGACAGACAATTTTAAAACTGTAATTCGTTCATGATTTTAAATAATTGTTTAACATTTGAATTTTTTTTTTTTATAAATCATAATCAGCATTGTTTTAATTTGCATGTTTTTATTTCAATTTTAATAATTATTCTGTAAAGTTACAATTTTTGTAATCATTAAGAGATTATTACTGAAATACAGCAACAACTGAATTATGAATTAGGGAACAAACAATAATTAAATAAACAAATTATAATTAAATGATGAATAAATAAAATAATTAAACATAAATAAGAAACAAATAAATACAAACAAGCAAATAAATTAGATACAAACAATAAATAGATTTAAAAATCAAATAATACTTTCAGAAAAATAGGTTACTGATACAAAATTTAGCTGAATGTTCGAAGTTTTCTTTTTTTTTTTTTGCTTAACTTGTTACTTGTAATATTATTATTTTCCCTAGAACAAAAAATATTTAAAAGAGCATTTGTAGAGCTCCAGACAAACATTCTTTGTATTTTTCTATATTGTGACCCTCATCACAAGTGTCAGCATCAAAAAGAAGCTCATAATCTGCCAAAACATTCAATGTTATATGCATGGCTATTTTTCTTTGATTTTTACTGAATAAAGAAAAGAATGATTTTTTTATCAGTTTATCAATGACTACATAATTATAGAGAACAAAATTTATAGTTTTATTATTAGGATATAAGAGAGAACCTCTGTTAATCTCCTGAAAATAGCTGCTTATTTCAGGTATTTCTTCCACATTATCTCTTACACTTCCAGAAATCTTTGCAACTATTGCATTTAATTTTCTTAAAAACTGCATTACAGCAATAACCTGCTAAGTATAGCATTACAGGTAGAACTTCTCTACAATTATTAACATCATCCTCTTTAACATCAATTCTATATTTATATATATATATATAACTTTTCCTCCTCTGTCACTTCATCCCAGTTTGGTTCTTGTAAACTCTTTAAATCAATTTTAATGCATTGCTGATTAAATGGTAAGCACAATTTTAAAGCTGATTGCATTCTAATTTTTTTTTCACACTCAAATACTTGCCATATCGAGATATTATACTGATCCCCACTAAGTTGTCGGTATTGACTAAACCTTGCTTCAAGGTGATCAGTTTGAAATTTGCCTGGTAATATGTACAGCATTTTCAGTTCTTCTATACAATACTTGGTCAGTTCTAGAAATGCATAGGTTGTATGATGCAAAGCAGTGAAGGTTTCCTTTGTTAATTTGCCATTTCTTCCAGAAATGCTATTCCAAGATTCTAACCAGTCACAGAATACAGAGAGAAATCTAAAATTTTCTCCATTCATTCTAAGTGGATTGCAGTATTTATTTCTAAGCCGACAACCTTTATATGGCGTTTTAACATTCATTATTGTCCACCAAATATAAAATATGTTTATATATTCTGCAACTTCTGCAAAATTAGACAAATATTTCTGTTTTCCTCAAGTTAATAATCCTTGAATAGTATATTCATTAAAAATTTGCAAAACTAAATTAACATTTTGCTTTTCAAGATTAGTAGGAGAAAGTGACTTTGAGGTCAATTTATAAAAATATTTCAAAATTGACTGAAATTCTAAGGTGAGAAGTTTCTGTAAGATAGAAAATGGGGCACTTTGGATACTATCTAATTCATGATTTCCATTATGACAAAATGTGGGGAACAGCATGCATTTATTTGCATCTTTTTGACCAAGCCAATTCTTTCTAATGCATTTTAATACATGGACTGAGTCAAAAAGGAAGAAAAGGGGTCGAGACTTTATAACTGGGTGTGGATATACAATGGAAAGCTTTGGTGGACTGCAAAAGAAAGATATAGCTTTTTTATTTATAGCATTATTATCTGTTATGATTGATAATACTTGAAAGCCTATCTCCTGCAAACCAATTATTATACATTTAACTATGTCAAATAACTTCTCAGCTTTAAGACATTTAGTTTGCATAACATGCACATCAACTTTATATTGTGAGAATACACTGCTAATCATGAAAGCAAAAGCACTTGTTGCAGCTTCACTACTGTTGTCAGATAAGCCACCAATAGTACCACCCTTAGATGAATTTCATCAACAAAATACTGTAATGTCCTTCTGCACTAGGAGCTTAAATTTATTTTTAATATACATAAGAAAATTGTTATCATGTTGCTCAATCAAAGGATTTATATATGTTAAGGTTACTCTTTTAATGGTTGAATAGCTAGGTAAAATTTGCTGTCTCTTAACAATCTGTACCCTTTAGGGGAGCAGTTATATAACAATGAAGAAAATATCATTTCTGTTGAATAATCAAGCTTATTTTGTGTCATTAAATTTAGCTGCTCATATATAAATTTGATTGCATTAAAATGTTTGTTTGATTCTTCTTGCACCAATAGTAGAAATGACATTACCAATTTTAATATAAAAATCCTATTTTGAGGTTCAGTTTGCTATTGTTCTGTGTCCATTTTCTTCATGTTTTTATCAGAATTTCAAGAGTATTTTGATCAGTTACATGTTTAGGAATCTTATAGTCACCTATTGAATGCATTTCCACATCTCTACAAAACACATGTACTGCAAAAATCAGATTCAATTACAAGAGACAGATTGATTTTTGGATATGGGGATTTGATGATGCTGAATATAACAAGTGTCTCTTGCTGCTTAACAAAACTCCAATAATTTCTATCAAGGAAATTTAATTTCCCTTCTAGATAATTATGGAATTTCTTCTGCATTTTATATGCTAAGTCATCATTAATACTTTGATTTAAAGCACTTTTAAGAGCAGAATTCTCTAGTCAGTTTCTCCAAGCGTCTGGTGACTCTCTAGAAGTATTCAATATGAGGGACAGTTTGGGAAAATTCTAGGAATAGCACCATCACGAAGACATATTTTTTTGAGTTTAACTGCAATTGTGACACCTGTTTTTTCGTCAAAAGCTGACGATTCTCTCCTTATGTCCTCTGGTCGAAAATGTAGTTCACATACCTAAAAAGATTTTAAAAACCAAACCTATTTTAAATTCTTGTGAAAATTATAGGATACAAATCCTATATCATTTCAACAAATGACTAAAAAACACAAAGTAGATTTGCACACCCGCAAAATTGGATCAAAACGACTAAAAACAGAGTTTGCAATAAGGTGTGAAATTAATTTTCTGACCAATGAAAGGAGGCAATTTGCTAATCCAAAAAAAAGATAACGAGCCAGTGTGAAAAAAAAGTCAACAATAAATACAGAGTTTCAAGTCAGTCGCCAGTCAGAAGGGCGCAGAGATCATAGATGACTGACAGTAAATTCCATCACTGACTCAACCTGACACTAAGAGCCGAAAGTGGATTAGGAAAGGAAAACAACAACTTTACAACTGACTCCAAAACAATTCATAAGTACATTTTCCTTTAATCTTTTATTTCTCATCCGCACTTTTTCAACTTAAATTGATCGCCCCTTTTTCCTTTACAACTATACAAAAACAAAAGAAACAGACATTACTCTGCTACTCTGTTGAAAGACAACGAACACAGACATTTTTGTAAAAATCACACTTTGCTTAAACGAACTAAAGCATTAATCTTTTTTAACCTATTCACAAGAAAATAAATATACAATGTTCTATTTTCTACAAACGTTCCTTATCGTGTTGTTTCTTCTTGAAATTTGCGTTGTATTTTGTGGGCAGGGTATCACGTATTAAATTCTCCTTTTAATCCGGGTACGCTGAACCCCACAAAATCTAAGAAAATCAATCAGTAAAAATCTACAGTAATATGAAGCATTAACAAATTTAGAAAAAGTGAAGAGAATTCAACAAAAGATTATTCGTGACGAAGCTATGTACAAATTAAGAGAAGAATTAAGTTTAACGTTTATTCATTTTTTTAATTTAAAATGTTAAATTAAAAATCATTCTTATGAATAAAACAATTCATAAAAATTGTAAAACTATTAGAATTATAATAATTCTAAAAAATAATTCAATTATTTTTTATGCCTATAAAAAAAGATTCCTTTATGAATATAATTTATATATCGAAAATTTCTTTGAAGTTTATTTTTATAAAAATTAGATTTCAGCTTTTAAAAACTTTCGCAACTTCGTTTTTAATGTTTTGCGAATTATAAAGATATGAAATTATTTTAATCCTCAAAGTTTCAATTGAGTTTAATAACTTTTTAAAACAACACTTTGTTTCAACATGTGTTGTGAATTACAGACATGAAATTAAATTAATTCAATTAAAGTTTCATTTAGTCACGAATAAAACAATTTTAAAAAATCGTTAAAATTATTAGAGTTATTTTTTATGTATATAAAATAAAATATTCCTTTAGGAATTCATGAATGAATTTATGTCGAAAATTTCTTTAAAGTTTATTTTTTTTAAAAAAATGAGTTTTTAGATTTTAAAAGCAACACGTACGAGAATGAATGTCTAAAGTCTAAACTTTCTCGCTATATTTATGTCTTATTAACTTTATGTTATGAATTACAAAGACATGGGGTTAATTTTATTTTTATCACTAAAGTTTCAATAAAATTTACTAATTTTTTAATACAAAAAATACTCACTCTGCTGAATTTAGTAGGTGAAAAATTAAAAATGATCTCTTCTGATTACGAATCCAAACATCAGATAATTCGTTAAAGAAAATAGGGCCGTTAATTTCCTTTTCAATTTGGTACAACTCATCTATAAGGCATTGTTTTTGTTTTAAATTAATTCAATATTTAAAAGAAAGTATTGATAAATAATTTAAAAATGCCGCCGTAAAAAATCTGATACACAAAAAAACAAACGACACGTTTCTTGAAAGTCGGACTGAATATGATGACATCACATTTCTCCTTTAACACAATGAAACAGACCTTCTATATTGGTGGCCACGGATAAAGCCGAAGATATCTTAGCTACGATTTAAATTATCGTTGGAGGTCCCGGGAAACTTCGACATTGTCAAACAGAGATTTGACCACCACTTAACGGCCAGTACAAACGTAACTTATGAAAGAGCGATGTTCAACAACCGCTGCCAACAAGAAGCTGTCCATAGACGATTTTTTTGTGACTGACTTACACGTGTTAGCAAAAACATGCGATTTTAAGGGGCTTGAAGACGATTTTATACGCAACAAGATAGTAGTGGGATGAAGAGACGTCAAATTATATACGAAACACTTATACCAGGTCTGACTTTGGAAGGCGCAGTCAAAAGGGGGCGGCAAAACGAAATTACGAAGGCTCAGCAAATGATATTACGGCTGCCTGAAAAAAAAATAAAGTCGAGAAACTAGATGAGGATGCAGCCGTTCACATGGTCAGCAGTCGTTACCGTAAAAAAGGTATACAAAAAAAAAAGAAAACCCCCTAAAAAATTACGATGACAATAACACTAAAAGACACAGACAACAGTGGCAGCCAGAAACAGGGTGCCACCATTGTGGTAACAAAGCGAACCATTTAAGACGTAGGTGCCCTGCCATCTTAGCAATATGCCACTACTGTATAGCAGTCGGCCATTATGCACAGCGTTGCAAGTTGTCAGTCATAATAGAAAACCAAGAAGGGTTAATATGTATACTAGATGACATATGATACTGGTATACGAGAGGAATCAAAGTCAGCATGACAAACGGTTAAAATCCATACTGAATAGAATACAAGCAGCAGGGATAAACTTAATTCCCCAAAAATGTAAGATATCTAAGTCCGCGTTAAAATTCTTAGGACATTCACTCAGCATTGATAGCCTAAGGCCCGACCAAGACAGGGTTTCAGGAGTTTACAACTTCCCAGAACCAAACAGCATAACAGAGACTCGTAGGATTTGAGGGATGGTAAATCAATTGGGTAAGTTCTTACCAAACCTAGCAGAGATGACAAAAACCTTTACGGAACTTAGTGAACCAGAAAAATGCTTTTGTGTGGCAAACTGAACAGAAAAGAGCCTTCAATTCTGTATAAAAGAAATTTTATGTTCAGCGCTAGTCTTGTCACTATATAGCACAAGAAAAAGAATTGTGTATCCACTGATGCCTCTTCCTATGGCCTTGGAGCAGTGCTTTTACATGAAGATGCGAAACTGCATCCAGTAGCCTATATATCAAGAGCCATGTCGGAAACTGAAACTTGATATGCTCAGATCGAGAAGGAAGTTCTTGCTATAACCTGGAGAATTGAACGGTTCTCTGACTACCTAATAGGGTTAGAATTTACAATCGAGACGGATCATAAACCACTTATACCCCTTCTAGGCGATAAAGACATAAACGAATTACCAGCTAGAATACGGAGATTTCGCATCCGGCTCATGAGGTTCAGCTTCAAAATCCACCATGTTTCCGGGAAAAAAACGTTTACACTGCTGATGCTCTATCAAGAGCCCCGCTTAGCAACATGCCGACCAATCAGGAAAAAGAAGTGGAGGAAAGTTCAACAATGTTCGCCCAAGACATCATGACCTCTCTCCCTGCAAGTGATAGACGGTTGGCAGAATTAAGGTAAGCAACCAGCAATGATGACACAAGCACACACATTAAGAACTACGTCAAAAAGGAATGGCCTATAAAAAAATAACAAGTTTCAATGGGCATCAAGCTATATTGGGCTCATCGAAACTACTGTCACCCAAGTGGCCTAACTTCAAACTAGGAATAGGGATGAACACAAGAAGGCTCCACAACAGCACACATACGACCAGAAACACATAGCAAGAGAACTGATACCACATGAATTTGGAACCAGAGTGTGGATTAGAAGCCTAAACACCTCTAGACAGGAAGTGGGGATAGTTGGAAACGCCATCACTCCACAATCTTACATTGTGGAAACGACAGCAAGGGATACATCCGACGCAACCGCCGACACATTATTGTACCTCAACCCCTCTGAACAGGGAAATAAAAGCAGAAAACCCAGAAAGCATCCACAACCATCAATGGACAAAAAAAGTGACGAAATGACTCATCAACCAACCAGTCCCCCGATCCACGTAACAATATCAAGTCTGGATGAGTATCGAGACCACCCACAAGATTGGATATTTAAAAATGAACAACAGTCATAACATAAGAAGGGGAGATGTTATGATCTATCTCTCTATCTAATCTAGACGGAGTAATTCCCCTTTGAACGCTCTCTGAATAAAGAAGTCTCTCGCCATTTTGATATTAAATACACACATGTGTTGGGATTCGTTCGTCATTTACGAACATAACAGGTCTAGCTGAGCAGCACTTTCATTCTTATGAAGATGCCAAAAGATGGGCCGACTTATGGTTCGTCGTGTCGATTTCCCGACGGGGAATTCAAATAAATACTGCCAGAAATATGGGGGAAAAGTAATGTCTAGCGATGGACAATAAAATAAGTGACATGTGTCGTACTACTTTTTGTAAATAAAAACATTACTTTTCATGTAAAATCAGAGAGAACTTATATTGGTCCTTAAATTTACTAATTTTCTTTGAAGGAAATGTCTTGGAAAAATATGGTAATTTTAAGAGGTTTATAATTTTGTTATTTTTTCACTTTCCGTCAATAAATTTTTTGAAAATGTGATAGACGTGACAGTGTTTTGCCAGGAGCAAAACGAACTCGCTGCCTCGCGTGTCGAACCATTCTTTGAGAGTCGGTCGCGCGTGCGTGTGTACGCCTACTGCCATTTTTATGCAGCAGGCTTATTTGCATAACAGAACAACGCTACCTGTTAAAAACCAGGCGAGTGTACGTGGGATGACACGATCAAGTCACTTCACTCCCGATAGGCCGCACACCAATTCCAATTTCTCGAGCCATTCAACCACAGATCCAGGCGAGTGGACGTTGGGGAGCACTGCTCTTTTAGGCTTCGGTGAGACTAGAGACGTATTGCTGAAAGAAAGTGACATCAATTTCTGGACACCTGACAAGCTATTTCGGCCAATGTGGATGGCCGGTTTGATTTAAAAATGTTTCCCGAGTTTGACGGGACTGGATCTGTGGTTGAATGGCTCGAGAAGTTGGAATTGGTGTGCGACCTATCGGGAGTGAAGAGGCTTGATCGTGTCATCCCTCTTCCCCTAACCAGGGGAGCATTCGCGGTTTACCAGTAACTATCTATGGAAGAGAAATCTGACGCGGCTCGAATCAAAGGGGCATTGATGACAGCATTTGCCCCTAAAGAATTCGAAGCACGTGTATTGTGTCCGGGTGAGACCGTAGATGTATATTTGGCAGATCTACGGAGGCTGTCCGTCCTTTTTGGAGGAGTGCCAGAAAGTGCGATGGCAGGCGTGTTCGTGCAGGGGTCTCCTGGTCCTGTGAAAAGGCTCCCGCGGTCCTCGGCCAGGGCGGATGATATGTCTCTCGAGGAGCTAATGGCCCGAGCTCGGGCAATCATAAAGCAGAGAGGAAACCAGTCGTCGCTGCGGTGCAGCCCTCCCAGACTCCTCGATCTTCCCCAGACATGGGCCCACTTGTCCCATGCTATGAATGTAATGGGCCCAATCACTTCACGAGGGACTGCGTGGAGTGGCGAAGGGCTACTAACGCGGGTTGCTATCGATGCAACAGGACCGGTCATCTGGCCAAAAATTGTCCGGGAAACGGAGGTGGGAACGAGACTTAAGCGCCGGTCCACTCCCCAAACAGCAAATAAACTCGGTGCTGCCCATCATTACTGTGTGTTGATGGCACACCATGCTCGGCTCTCCTTGACTCTGGGTGCTCACGGTCAATCTTAAGCGCGAGTTTATGTCGGTCTTGGTCGAAGCAGGGTATGGCGGTATCTACTTTAACGGGAGCTACCCAGGCTTGCTGTGGAAGTGGCACCGTCAGAATTCGCACAGCAACCGGTAATACTGTTACAATCGATGCGCTGGTTATGCAAGGGAAGCCCCTGGATTTCGACCTGTTGCTTGGCATCGACGCTATTAAGGCACTCGGTGGAGTTCGCAATACGCAGCAAGCGTTTGAAAAACCACGGTCCGTCTGTGCAGCGATTCGTATCAGCGAAGCCGATTTCAGTGCGAAATTCAATGAACGGCAGGGAGTTTGGGTCGCAGCCTGGAAGTGGTCGGCAGGTCATGCACCAGGGAAACTTCAGAATCGGATCTCTGAATATCCGGTATCCAGCGAGATGAGAGAGGAGTACGAGCATGAATTGCAAACCTGGATGGACAATGGTTGGTGCCGTACAGTAACAAGGAGTTTGGCCCGCCCAAGGGACTGATACCACTGATGGCCGTGCTGCAGACCAACAAGCATAAGGTGCGTCCTATGATGGACTATCGGGAACTGAATACCTACGTTGAAACATTCACAGGTGCCGCGGATGTTTGCGCAGAAAAACTGCGAGACTGGAGACAGCAGGGTGCGAACGTGTCCATTCTGGACCTCAGGAAAGCATATCTACAGAATCGTGTTGAAAAATCTCTGTGGCCATACCAAACAGTTATGTTTAAAGGGAAGCGATATTGTTTGACCAGGCTGGGGTTCAGCCTGGATGTAGCGCCCCTGATAATGCGAGCTGTGCTTAAGACTGTGTTAGCACAGAATGAAACTATAAATTGAGCAACGTCGGCATATAGACGATATATATATATATATCAACGAGGATGTGGCGTCGGTGGAATCTGTGAGAAAACATCTCGAGCTCTACGGACTGACGAGCAAGGATCCAGAGAAGTTACAGGACGGAGCCTGAGTGCTGGGGCTAGAAGTATGGAAGGAACAGGGTCGGCTGCGATGGCGACGAGGAAATAGAATGGTAAACGGCCCTATGACTATGGCACGGAGAGGTATTTTCTCCATGTGTGGCCAGCTGGTGAGACACTTCCCCGTGTGTGGATGGTTGCGAGTGGCGACAGGCTTCATCAAACGTCGAGCCACTGCCGTAACGCAAAACTGGGACGACAAAATTTGTGATGCTCCCCTGGAACGTATGATAACGGATACCCTCGCCCGGGCACAGCAACTGGATCCTGCACAGGGAGAATGGTGCGTGAATATGAAGGCGCTAAACGTGTGGGTGGACGCGAGTTCGCTGGCTGTAGGAGTAGCGCTCGAGGCTAAGGGATCCCTCATCGAGGACGCATGCTGGCTACCACCGATAAAAAACACCCAGCATATCAATGTGGCTGAACTAGATGCCGTGCTGAAAGCAATCAACCTCGCGCTAAAATGGCAGGCTACGGTATTACACATGAACACAGACTCCCTCTGCGTGTACCATTGGGTGACTAATGCCCTTACGAGAAAGTCTTAGCTGAACACCAAGGCCGCTAGCGAGATGCTCATAAGGCGACGACTTGAAACGTTAACTTCTCTTGTGAAAGAGTACAACCTTTCGGTTGACATAGTGCTAATTAGATCCGACCAGAACCGAGCTGACTTGCTGACTAGTTCCTCAGAGGTGGTTCAAAAATGTGAAGGAACTCGAACCTGCTCAACCAGTATGTGCTTTTGCCGTAGGAAACCCGAGCCCTGCTCAGTTAACTGAGATTCATCGACACAGCGGGCACCCTGGAGTTAAACGGACACTATAGGATCAACCCGTCCGTGTCGAAAGCAGCAGTGAGATCGGTCGTTCGGAGTTGTGAACAGTGTCAGTCAATAGATCCAGCTTCTGTGCAATGGCAGAAGGGAGAGCACAGTGTGCGTGAAACTTGGAGCCGTCTAGGCATGGACATCACGCACTATAACGGTCGCCATTTTTTGACTCTGATCGATTGCTGTCCCACACGGTTTTCGATCTGGCGGCCGCTAGTTCGGCAAGACGCTGCATACGTAAGTCGGTGTTTGTCGAACGTGGTGCCCCAGTGGAGATCCTGGCTGATAATGAGACTGCATTCCGTAGTCAGCAATTCAAACAATTCACGGAAGAATGGGGCGTCGGATTCCGACCACACTGCGCGTACAAACCATCTGGAAATGGTATTGTAGAGAGGTGACATTGGACAATCAAACGGATTGCTGCGCGAAAGAGCTGCCCTATTATGGATGCCGTGTATTGGTATAACATCACACACAGAGATGACGTGTCTGCCTCTTCTGCGCCCGCCAATCTGCTGCATTCGTGCAAAATTCGAATAAAAGGAATTGACACTGTGCCCTCGCCTAACCAGGCGACTCTGACTCGGTATAAAGAAGGGGACGCAGTCTGGGTAAAAAAATCCACACGGACGCTGCACGTCAAAGTTTGTGAAAGGTCGTGTTACAGGGATAAACAGTCCACAGTCAGTAGTCATCGACGGGATACCACGGCACGTGGGAGATGTACGTCCACAGCTCACTTCATTGTTTACCAGCGGATGATGTCGGTGGCACATCATCAGGGAGTCATGAATGGCAAGAACCAAGCTTCAGTGCAAGCAGCAGCGACACCCCGTCTGAGAGCAAGGAAGAAGTAGACTTGACCCTTATTGATCCCCCGGAATATGATTCAGACCAGGACACATCTGACGATTCAGCTGGGGAGGAATACATGGTTATACCACCGCGAAGGAGTGCAAGGGTGAAACGACCAGCCCCTCACTGTCACTTATGTGATCATACGATCAGGGGGGAGTGTAATAGACGTGACAGTGACTTATCGGGAGCAAAACGAATTTTCTGCCTCGCGTGTCGAACCATTCTCTGAGAGTCGGTCGCGCGTGCGTACGCCTACTGCCATTTTTATCCATCAGGCTTATTTGCATAAGAGAACAACGCTACCTGTTAAAAACCAGGCGAGTGGCTGTGAAGGGGCACTGCTCTTTTAGGCTTCGGTTAGACTAGAGTAGACCTATTGCTGAAAGAAAGTGACATCAATTTCTGGACACCTGACAGAAAAACTAGAAAAAGAAAAAAAAAGAAAAGAAAACAGAACAGGCGATGCAATTTTTTGCCATATTATTTTCTGTACCCGGACTATTTTTGAGAAAGAAAAAAATTATTCTTTAACACCGGTTACTGTAATTCGTTGTTCAGGTCAGAAACTACGTGTTCTATTTTAAATCCTTTTTTTAATTGCAATCTCTTTGAAAAAAGGAAGTTTTATTGATTATGAAATCTTCCCGAACTTGAGAAAGAAACAACTTAATTTTGTTTGTTTTTCTAAAAAAAAAACTTTTAGATTCACCCTAAAAGGTAAGTTTTAGAGACGATCTACTCAACTGTCACGGACTTGCTTAGAAAACGACTTCAAATCATTTAAATAATCTTCTTTAAAGTAAAATTTCGGTTTTATTTGAAAGATAAAAGCCTAACTGATGTTAATTGAAAGAAACATTTCTTTTCGTCTATAAAAAAACAAAGCTTTTAAGCCTTTTTAAAACCTTGACACGTCGGGTTTTCCTCTTTAACCGCCATTAGTTTTTTTTTTTTAAATTTATTTACTAACAGTCACTAACAGTATCACTTCGCCTTGCTAATCAATACATGATTTTATTGTTATTCTAAAAGATTTTAAAATGTTTTTTAAAGGAATTGCTGATACATAAAATTCCTCAACTTTCTTTAAAACAAAAAATTGTAATAATTTCTAAATTTTGTTAAATGCTTTTTTTAAAACATCGATTGCTCGCCTCCATAACTCGTGCTGACATTGCTTCAGTTTGTAAGTATGGTAGCCCGTAATGAAAAATAAACAATATTTTATCTATTATTAAAGTAGGCTTGTCCCAGGTAACGCTAAAAAAGTGGTATACCCTTTAGAAAAAAGGTCCCCCAAATAAAAAAAAATTTTAACGTGTAAATGTTTGTTATTATTAAGAGGAAAGAGCAAGTTATTTTTTAATTATTTTTAAAAAAATTTTTTCGTTTTCAGCATATTCTAAATTTAGGTTGAAAATCTTTTTTTTTTTTTTTAGGTCAAAAATTAAGTAATATTAGCATTACTTGTTTTTCACTGTTTTCAGTTGAAAAAAACATTGATTTGGAAAATCTTGCAAAAATCAAGTACTTGTTGGATTTTAATGAAACCTTCAGAACTTATTCAAAAATGAATGAAATTATTTTTAGAAATGTTTGTCTTTTTGAAAGTCATGGTATAAATATTTTTTTTTATATATATCTGTTACACCCCTCGAACTTAATTTTATTAAAACTTCAAAAATTTATTTTTGCAACCCTGAATTTTTTTTTTTCAATTAAATGCACAAGACTCTGAAAATTCTAAATCATCGATTTTTTTTTTTTTTTTTTTTTTTTTTTTTTTTTGGTAAATGCAAAATTGTCCAAGTTACCTCATTTGTAAAAATACAAAACCCAATAAAACTAAGACAATATTTAATTAAAAAAAAGCTTTTTATGACTTTTCTGAATAACATATACTATGGTCATTTTTATCTGAAAGAAAAAAAAAATGTTTGATGAAAAATGAATTTTTACAATAATTTTTTCTATTTTAAATACACAATATGACAAAATGTTATATATTTTAAAATTAAGTTTCTTTATGCAACCCTATGGAAATGACATATTATGTTCTCTACTTTTTAAAGATCATAAATTTGAAAGCTCATTAAAATTTGACAACCGTTGATATTTTTAAAATAATTTTTTAATATTCAAAAATTGTATTTAAAATCGTCTCCAACGAAAGTATGGATGCACAGCTTTGAAATAATGTCACGAGGTAGACTTGTTTCTCTTGACAGAAGCAAGTTCTTTTTACTTCAGAAATTGCTTTGCATTTATTCAATTAAGAACACAGCAAAGTTTGAAATCGATTGCATAGCATTTCAGTATTAATTTAATAATAAATAAAATATGTATAACTCAATTTAAAAAAAGTTGTTACTGTTTTATTTTTACTTGTAAAATTTGATTTTTTTTTTTTTCATAATTTAAATGTTATTTTCAGTGCAGAAATTTTTCCTCAAACGTAAGGTTTAAAAAAAAAAAAAATTTCAATTTTTTTTTTTTTTTTAAATTTACTAACCAGGTTCACTTAAAATTAGAACGAATTACATCACTTCTGCTCTACCGTACGATAAATTCCCTTGACGTAAGTTGTCAATATATTGACGTCCATCAATTAACACCCCTCAATCACGCACCTAAGCAAGCACCATGGTTGGAAATATCTCTATTAAAAAATTTTCTGCTAAAAAAGTAAGTAATGTTTCTTTCAAATTACATTAAGTATACTTTAATCATTCTAAATTTCCTAAGATAACAAAAGAAAAAGGTGTAACTGAATTTTACATGATTCTTGAATTAAAATTGATTTTTATTTACAAACTCTGGCAGGAGTGCTCATTAAGATCGAATATACAAATTTTTTTTGATTCGAGAAAAACAAGATTTTTAAATAAAATTTTTAAAATTTATAGGAAGGATTAAAAAATCTGAAAAAATATTCAGAAAATACTTTGATCTTCCTTCTTTAATACTAACATAAACATTTACACGTTAAAATTTTTTTTTTATGAATTTGGGGGCCTTTTTTCTCCAGGGTATACCACTTTTTTAGCGTTACCTGGGACAAGCCTATATTAAAGCCATTATTTTTGTTTGTCTGTTTTAGATTTATTTTTGTTTAATGATCATCATTTTTTTTTTTTTTTTTTTTTTTTTTTTAAATAGAACAGTCATTACTTTCAAAAGGTTACTTCCTGAATACATTCTATTGCATGAAATGTTGATTATAAATTATAAAGAAAGAAAAAATTCGAATACTATTTTTTTGGTTTAGTCATGAATGATTTTTTTTTTAAATAATAAATATTTACGGAAATAAAATTTTCACTGTCAAAAATTTAGAGAGCCAGGGAGGAAATTTGCAAATACTTATGTGACTTTATCGCACTATCAGACACCAGGGATTGAACCCAGATTTTATTTAGATCGTGTGTCTCTTAGTTACAAGTATAACGAGAAAGATGGCAGCACGTCGATCCAAATAATAAAGTATTAAAAATCATACCTTATCAAAAAAATTCTGGCATTAACTCATTTTGTTCATTCACCACAAAGTGGAAAAAACTGAATGCAAATATAAATTTCCTTATAAAAAGAAATATAGAATTGTTTTTGTTATATTGTCTGTACCTAAACTATTTTTGAACAAGGAACAAATTATTCTTTTACATCAGCTACTGTAATTCTTTGTTCTGTTCATGTTTGTGTTCAGAAACTAAATGTGTTCTATTTCAAATCCTTTTTTAATTGTATTCTGTATAAAAATAGGAAGTTTTATTGATTACAAAATATTCTTGAGTTTGGGGGGGAAAATATCAAGTCTAACAACAACTTAATCTTGTTTTTATATGAAAAAGCTTAGATTCACCCAGAAAAGGTAAGTTAAAATTTCTCCCCACAGATTCGTGATACCTGAGGTTTAACATGAATTTTTCAAAATGAAAATTCTTGAAGCTTCTGTTTTTGTTGTAATTTCAAGCTAATAGATTAAATTTAATATTTCCAATAAGCACAATATTTTGAATTATTTCAAAAATAATCTAAATTGACTTGAAGGGTTTGTTTTTTTTTCTTCATTGTTCATTGTAATGTAATTCTCTTTATATACATTATTTTCTGATAATGTCATGAACATCAGTATCTGCAAAAATTGGCCTGATTATATACAAAAAAATTCAAAATTCTTTTTAAAATACTGGGATCCTTAAATAGGGCTAAGTGATTTTTTTTATTATATTAAAACTATTTACAAATCTTAAATGGAAATGCTCACTACAATTCAATAGTACAAAGTCTTTAAAAAAAAAACTTGAGATTTATATATTTGTATGGAAACATGTAAATGTGTATTTAATAGGGACGTCCAAACATGACATTATCAGAGGTATCAATAATAAATTTTAAATATATTGTTAATTTATTGATAATTTTAAAACATTTTCACAACAAGCATCTTTATTAGCAAAGGTATAACTGTTTCTTCATGGACAAACCTGAACTAGGTACCTCCAAAATGTATGTTTTATTTCTGAAATAAAAGAAAGTGCTATACCATTTATTTAAATATTCACCAAAACTCAGCAAAGCTCTCCATGTTTAAAAATATACTATATTTTAATTAAAAATATTTGTTTCAATTCAGATTAATTAAACTTCCAAACAGCTAATTTTTCTGAATGTTTCAGAAAAGTATATTTTATTTTTGAAAGATTTTTTTTGCAGAGAATTATGGACAATTTGAGAGATTTTACTGATTATCAAAAAATGATACAAATTTCCTTCTTAAAAATTTGAAGGTCATTAGTTTTCCCATTTATCATTAATAAATACAATCTTAATTTAATATCATTTGGTCACTACAAATTAATTCAAAATTTTAAAAGCTTTTAAATTCTAATTTGAAGAATCAAAAATATTAACTCTAATGTCATTTTCAAGTGTGAATCTTTTTTTTTTTCAAATTTAATTTTTTTTAAATTTTGGTATGGATCTCATCAAAATTAGTTCAATAAAACTCAAAAATATAATTTTTCTAACAATGCTTCCATAATTTATTAAAACCCATAATTTTCAGATTTGACAGACAGAAAATCCACATTTAATATTTATTTTAAAGAATTTAATTTTTATTAAATAAAGACATGAATGAAGAATCAAAAACATTAAAATTTTCAAGTGTGAAACATTTTTTCTAATTTAAATTTCTTTTTTAATTTTAGGAACTGTTAGATCATTTTTGGTATGGATGTTCAAAAAAGAATTACTTCTGAATTTCTAGTTTCCCTATTGTAAGAGTAATATGACATATAATTCAATAATTCTTCTATTCATAATTAAAAAACACCATATTTAGTGCAGATAGACATTTTTTGACATCAAACAAGTACAAGAATAAAAAATGAAAGCAATTTATTAAACTTTAAAAAAATGCTTCTATTTTTAAAAATAAAATTATTCATTGTTATTTAAATAAAATTTTAATAAAATCACACAGAATAAAATATTCTAAAACTAAAGTTAAACATTAAGGTATTTTTAAACATAAACACCAATGTCTTGATTATTGCATTGTTGGTGTTCCTTATTTAATTTTTATTTTTTGCTTGCTTTTAAAATAAGTGGCATGATTATACATTTATTTTTAACTTATGACTACTGAACCCCATAAATTACAAAACTCTAAGTTTTAAGTAAAAAGTAAACCTTACAGTTTTTAACTGAAGTAATTTTACTTTTTAATATGACTTTTTTTAAACTTTATATATTAACTGAATTTTGTAAAAGTTTTACAAAATCTAATTTATCGATAAACTTAAGAAATGACGTCAACACATATCACAAGGATAAATATTAGATTTTTAAAATATTCATACCCTTATTTTAAAAAAAACACAAAAACAATATATATTACATCAGAAGTACAATAATGAAGACATTAAAAATGTGTCAATTTTTGTAGATGTAACTTTTTAAAGAGGATGTCAAGTATGAAAACATACCTGACACCCTCATGTCTCACCTGATGGGATTAAAAACCCTTCTGAAAAGGACAGCTGTTTGTTTATGACTCACTCATTCATAATTCTTCTGTCTTTTACCAGGTGGATGTCTTAACAGGATTTGCTAATCATTCATTCAACATTTTAAAGTAAGTTTTATTTTTTATTCATATTTCACTATTTTTAATTTCTCTATATAGTGCATGTCATACTTCAATGAATTTGTTTTTCTTTTAGTTTCAATTCAGAATAAATAACCAATGTGAAACCTTCTACAAACAATTTCTTCTTTTTTCCATTTGAACTTCTTACATTTTTATCTGCCTCTCATTTTGAAATTTCTTTTAAAAATTCTAAACTCTTCTTAAAAGTAAAAAAAAAAACTTTAACACCTATTTCACAAAATAGTTTTTATTTCTTTCATGTTTACTTTATTATTATTTGTGAGAGTTTTATATTTTGTTGAATTAATTAAACCATTCGAAAGGCGACCCTTTCATAAATTCATAAATTATTTCCTTATCATTTGAAATTAATTTTCTCATTTTATAATTATGAATATTTTTTTCAACATTGTCACTCTTGTATTGAAGAAGAATATCTGCTTCACCTGACAAAATTGACTGAATGGCGTTAATTATTTGAAATGTTAAATTGAACAACTATTATAAACAAAAAGTGGAAAAAATTAAAAATCTCATAAATCTAATGTTTATCCTAGAGATATGTTTTGACTTCATTTAGTAAATTTATGGATTAAATGGATTTTGTAAAAGAAATGTTTACTTTTTACTTAAAACTTAATGAAAATAAATTATGTTTATTTATGCATAGTAGACCATGGATTTAGGTCAAAATAAAAAAAAAAAACGTATACTATTTGACCTGATTTTCAAAATCATAACTCTCCTTAAAAAGACAAAAAAAATATGGAAAACCAGCAGTGAAATAATCAAGACATTGGTATTTATTTTTAAAAATCATTATATATAACTTTATATAGCCAATACTTCATGAAAATCTTTATATAACAATTGGAATTGTGATGGAAATCAAAAATGAAATATAAAATTTAATAATGAATTGTTTTTTAAACTTTCACTTCAGTCATTATTGAAATTTATATATATATAGATATATAGGAAATATATCTGCCCAACTATATATATATATATATATATATATATTAGTTGGGCAGGTAGGAACTGAGGATAATATCTGCTTTCCCAATAATTACCAGGTATGTCAGCTCGGACTAGAATAAATATGTTGTAGTTGTCTGTAATAAAAAATGTTTATAGTCTATTCATTTACATATTTTTTCTATTCATTGATAAAAGTGGATTCTCAACATATCAACAAGAATGGCTAAATACGGGATAAGAAGCTCAAAGAATAATCAAAGAGGATAATTTTGCTAAAGTAAAGGATCTATGAACATGATGAGTACAATTCCCAAAACATAAATTTTTATCATTAAAATATTTGTGCTATTAGGATAGGTATCTCCACAGAAAATGTGAGACCTAAGTTTGGTAACCTAACTAAACACCTAAGGTTTAAAATGAATTTTTATTAATGAAAAATCTTTCATGAAACTTATTTTATTTTTAATTTCAAGCAAATTGATGAAATTTAATATTTCTGCATTTCAAAACTAATTTAATTTCACTGACGGTGGGGGGGGTCGTAATTGTCGCTCTAACTGGTGACACTTAAGGGACATGATGCTGAAACTTTCTCGGTAGGTATTGTAATGAAACAGAAATCCATACTGAAAATGGGGTGGGGTGGGGGCGGAATTGGTCAGTTGTTTCAATGTGTAAAGTTGAATTGAAGTCACTGAAAAAGTAAAAACAATTATTTTTGTTTAAAAAGAAGTCACAAACCATTTTAAAAAAATCTTTGTTCATTTTGAGGGCGGAGAAATATGATTGGTAGCCAGGGTGATTTTGAAAAGTTTAGAACAATCCACCCCCATGAACAAAATAAATGGTTTGTTTTGAAATTCCAATGTATATCACCTGAAGGAGGTCAAAGTGTACAATAGCCAAAATATTCTAAATAGGACAATAATGAGGACAACAGTCGAAACAATGTAAATAGTGTAAATAGCTACAATGCCACATCTCAGAAATATGGACAGATCCTGAAGAAGGCTGGTGTGTACAATGTCTGAAATATTGTGAATATGGTAATAAAGATGAGGACAAGAATCTGAATGATGTAAATAGTGTAGTCACAATAACTCATCTAAGAAATATAGACAGAGAATATCTACAGAAGTAATGTACTTATTTCATTTACCTACCAACCATTTCAGCATTAATTACCCAGTGTGGTTGAAATGCTAGAAAAATAAATAATCTTCATTTGCCTTACTTTTACCTTCAGATTACTTTGCTCTCATTCCTACATTAACATCAATGTTTTCAGTAATTTGACATGTTCTTAATTTCCACAATTTATTATTCGTAAATAAAAATCAATTTAGAAGGTGGTATTAACAAAAGATCTTCTCTTCTCCTTGGCATTGATTAAAATGATGGTTTGTTTTTATTGAGCAGAAAAACTCAGCTCTTATGTTTGTGATGTTGCTGACAGGCCCAAGAAGTAAGTCTACGCAAAGGATTTTCTCTTCTCCTTGGCACTGATGAAAAATAATGGTTTGTTTTTATTGGGCAGACAAACTATCAGCTTTCATTAGTGCAAGTCCATTTTGGAATCATGCTATTGCACTCATTTGAAAAGTTATGGCTTGACATTTTACACTTTAAATATTTTTATTGGATTTTGCATCTAGTTTTGTATCAATATATATAAAGTTATTAAACATTTGAAGTTGAAATAAATCTTCTGATCAAATTTTTCATACACTTATTTATATTAATTTCCTTAGTGGAAAAAAAATATTTTCCCATAATATATAATTAATTGGGGCAAATAATTATGAAATTATTTCTTTTTCCTATATGTTTTATACTTCAATCTTTAACTATTCATTTAATAAATACTTCAGTTGCTATCCCAGTACCAATTACATCGCAGTTTTCACTGTTGCTGATGAAGGCAAGTAAAGGGGCTTCACAAAGGATCTTCATTTCTCTTTGGCTCTGATAAAAATGATGATACTGACAGCTGTGGACTTTACTATGTTGCCAGTGACGTTAGTCCCAGACAAATTCTGAAAAAAATTAAAAAGTAACAAATTTTCAAGATCCATATGTGAATTGTTTTCTAAATTAGCAATTCTGATTTTAATTGCATATGTTTACATGTGACATGATGGTGAATCAATCTTGATTCACTTCAAAATGTTTGATATTCATTGGTGCTGGCTTCTGCCTCATTATTAAACTAATAATTACATGTATATCTCATAATAGAGACTGATTTCATATATTATTCACTCTCTCTATTATATCATGCTTTTTTCTTTACAGATATTTTGGCAGTAACTATTAAGAATTTCAAGGATGGAAAAAAGACATTTGGCATTCCATGAAACACAGCCAAATATCTGCTACAAAGTTTAATTGAAAGTCATGGATTTACATCATCAAAAGCATGTCAATGAACTTTACCTGGCAAGAAATATTGTACTTTGAAATGTGTGCTTTATCTTTCTGCAAAAACATATTTAGAGTTATATATAAATAAACAGGAAAGATGGACCATATTCACGTGACATCAGCTAAATTCTGGTAACATCAGATGTAATAACCAAATGGAAACACGTATGACATGAAAACAATATTTTTGTGAAATGTGTGGATCTTCTTCTTCAGACAAGTCAAATAGGAAAAACATATGCGTACACACACTGGACAAAAACAATATTCTTGTGAAGTTTATGGATCAGCATTTTCACTGAAGTTACATTTAGAGACATGCGTGCACACACAGGAGAGAAATCATATTCTTGTAAAGTTTGTCAAACATCATTTTCAGAGAAGTCAAGTATGATTAATCATATGCGTAAACACACTGGAGAGAAACCTTACTCTTGTGAAGTTTGTGGATCTGCATTTTCATGGAAACCAGATTTGGTCAAGCATATGTGTACGCACACTGGCGAGAAACCATATTCTTGTGAAGTGTGTGGGTCTGCATTTTCACAGAGATCAATTTTAGTGACACATATGCGTAAACACACTGGAGAGAAACCTTATTCTTGTGAAGTTTGTACATCAGCATTTTCACTGAAGTCACATTTAAGGAGACATATGTCAAAACACACTGGAGAGAAACCATATTCTTGTGAAGTTTGTGGATCTGTATATTCACAGAAGGAGTATTTAGTCAATCATATGCGTACACACACAGGAGATAAACCATATTCTTGTGAAATTTGTGGATCTGCATTTTCAGCCAGGTCATCTAGGGCAAAACATATGCATACACACACTGGAGAGAAACCATATTCTTGTGAAGTTTGTGGATCTACCTTTTCACAAAAGTCACATTTAGTGTCACATATGCATGTACACACTGGAGAGAAACCTTATTCTTGTGAAGTTTGTGCATCTGCATTTTCATGGAAGTCAGATTTGGTCAAGCATATGCGTACACACACTGGAGAGAAACCATATTCTTGTGTAGTTTGTGGATCTACTTTTTCACAGAAATCGATTTTAGTTACACATATGCATACACACACTGGAGAGAGGCCTTATTCTTGTGAATTTTGTGCATCTGGATTTTCACAGAAGTCACATTTAATGCAACATATTTGTATACACACTGGATTAAAACCATATTCTTGTGAACTCTGTGGATCAGCATTTTCAACAAAGTCAAATTTGGTCAGACATATGTGTACACACACTGGGGAGAAACCTTATTCTTGTGAAATTTGTGGATCTGCATTTTCAGAGAAATCACATTTAATGAGACATATATTTACACACACTGGAGAGAAACCATATTCTTGTGAAATTTGTGGATCTGCATTTTCTCAGAAGTCACTTTCAGTTAGACATATGCGTACACACACTGGAGAGAAACCTTATTCTTGTGAAGTTTGTGGATCTGCATTTTCACAGAAGGCAAGTTTGGTCAGGCATATGCGTACACACACTGGAGAGAAGCCATATTCTTGTGAAGTTTGTGGCTCTGCATTTTCAGAAAAGTCAACTATGGTCAGACATGTTCGTACACATACTGTAGAGAAACCACATTCTTGTGAAGTTTGTCAATCTGCATTTTCACGGAAACTGGATTTGATCAAACATATGCTTGCACACACTGGATAGAAACACTATTCTTGTGATGTTTGTGGATCTGCATTTTCAGTCCAGAAAACAGGTCCGTAAAAAGATTAGTTTCGTCTAAACAAAATTTACTTTTAAAAATAAATTCATCTCCAAGGCAATAAAAATGTATTCTCCGTCCTATTCCTTCATCCTCTTTGATCTTTACTGCACCTTTTGAATTTCCACTGAAGTGTTTCTAACCAGAGAGAGGGAGTCTCTCCCTTTCCTTTCCCTAAGTTAAATTCTTTCATTTTACAGACATTAGAAAAAACTGAATTTCATTTTAAATATTGCATTTAGGAATGGTAAAATTTCTTAGAATTACTGCAGCGATTTTGTGATGCTCAGATTAAGTTGGACCATAGGTCACACTCCAGACAAGACCCTTTTTTTTTCTTTTTTTCTTTTTTTACTGAAGAATAGCTGGAAAATTTATATGAATGCACCCAAAGGAAAAGATAAAACCTATTGCTGGTCAACAGACTATCGTGACGGCATTTTCTGCTATTTTTACCTCTGAATCCCTTGCAGCACCTGCTCAGTTCTCCAACAGCAACTCAATACAACCTGTATCTACATCTGTCTCCTCTTTGACTGAGCCTGTGGAGCAACTCTGGAAGAGTTCCAGTGCTCTTCATCTTCTACCAAAAGAAACTTTTCTCAAATAGTGGCTCACAAAATACAAATGTGTCCACTTTTTAGAGGAACTGTGACATTTCTATTAAATATAGCAAAACAGGCACATAAATGCATCAACTTTTGGCGCCCCGCCTCACTCACCATGTTTGAATCAAAGAGCATTAATCAATATTCCTACTCTGCTAAATGACTTAAAGTAAATTAAAGTTGAACAGTCATCAAGACAAATTAACACTGGTGCTTTTAAAAACCACACAATAGATTACCCAAAAGAGAATCCGCCTGTCAGAATTTGAATCCTTATGCAGCTTTCTGATGGAGATTGACGTCCCAGTGTTCTTACCTCTAGAACAGTATGTCTTTTGTCTTTCTACACAAAACAGAATAGTCCATTATTTATGAGGTATTGGCATATGTTAAATATGTTTATCTTCCCTTTCTTTCTAGCTGAAACCCCATCATGGTGCTTAATTTTGGTCACCATGCTTCTAGGCCTTTTGACTAAGAGCAAGATGTAATATCTCTTATCAGCTTAATTTGATTCTCTTTCTTCACTAAGATCAAAGTGTAGTATCTGTTCTCATCAGCTTCATCTAATTCTATTTCTCCAATTTTATCTTTTCTTTGTCCTTACCTCCACAGATTCACAATACCTATGATTTAAAATGAATTTTAAAAAATGAAAAATCTTTCTTGAAGCTTATATTTTAGCTCTAATTTCATGCTAATAAATTTAATATGTCCAAGAAGCAAAATACTTTGTTATATGTCAAAACTAATTTAAATTGACTGGGAGGAGTTTTCATTTTGAAATTGCTGAATTTTTTTATTTTATTTTGAGACATCTTTTGTCGCAATATAATTCAGTGTAATTCAATATATAATAATATTAAAAATTGTTCTAAAAATAAAATATACTTTCTTGAAATTTCTGTGCAAAAAGACTCTAATATTTACCATACTTATCTTTTGTCTGTCTCGAGGAGAACAACAATGTTTTTAACCAAAACTTCAACGTTCTAAAAAATATCAAAGAATTATGGATGAGACCCTAGCTCGACCTACTTCAGGGACAGCAATTCCACGTGTGGCTGGAATGCACGCTCTGTACCTTAACCAGTGAAGGAGGCACTGTAACGCCAAAGCAGAAAGTAAAGGTGACAGCAGGCAACCCTGTCAAACTGTGACAGCACAAAAGCACTTGACCACTTTCTCTTTTCCTCTACCATTGTAAGATTGAGTCTTTTTTTTTGTTTTTTGATGGATTTCTCTTTCTGCTTTAACCAAACTTCTTTTCCAAGATTTGTCTTTTAAAGAAAAGTTAATAAATTTAAGAATTCACCAAACTTACTTTTTGCATTGCTTTTTAAAATTCAAAATAACGTTTATTTATGCAAGGTAACCTGTGAAGTTTAAAGGTGCCTACAGCATAGATATTTTACGATATCAAAATTGCATGAAAATAAAAGCAATTTACTAACCTCAAGTATATTTTTACTAAAAACAAAAAACAAACTATTCCTCATTTTAAAAAATAAAATTATTCATTATGCTAATTTTCATAAAATTGTATACAACAAAAAATATTTTTAAGCTATTGGTTCTTATCGTAGCCCTTCGCTACTCTGTTCATGTGATCAAGGACAGACGTTATATATCTTCATGACCTTTCCTTCATTATGTTTCTGCACACTCTTCAATTTAATATAGCAAATTCATTTAGATTCATAATAAACCTAATGTCTTTTTATTGAGGTCTGTATCACAACCTTAGTCTGAATACTCTTTGTGAACATTTTTGTACTTTTTAGCAGCTCTGAATTTTTCTTAAGATTTTTTTGTACTTTGTGGGCGCAGTTGTGTTGTTACACTTCCTTCCTATAATTCAGCAACTTAAAGTTGAACAGTCATCAAGACAAATTAACACTGGTGCTTTTAAAAACCACACAATAGATTGCCCAAAAGAGAATCCGCCTGTCAGAATTTGAATCCTTATGCAGCTTTCTGATGGAGATTGACGTCCCAGTGTTCTTACCTCTAGAACAGTATGTCTTTTGTCTTTCTACACAAAACAAAATAGTCCATTATTTATGAGGTATTGGCATATGTTAAATATGTTTATCTTCCCTTTCTTTCTAGCCGAAACCCCATCATGGTGCTTAATTTTGGTCACCATGCTTCTAGGCCTTTTGAATAGAAGCAAGATGTAATATATATAGAGAGGAACAGGAGAAATGCAGGCCCATGGCTATGGCATTTGGACAGGTTATGTATTGAGTTAAATGCCTTTTTATTTTTGTCTGCCAACTTGACAGTAGTTGGGCTTTCCTATCTATTCTTACTCCCAGCATATCTGACTCTTATTATTTCCAGCTACCACAAACTCTGACTGCCAGAATCCCTGGCCTTTTATTATTTCTGGTTACACCATGGTCCCTACTTCAGTCATGTCTATCTCAACCTAACTAACCTGGTAGATGGCGTTAATAGCTTTCTTACCACGGCCCTGAAATTCCAGTTACCTATTCATAATTTTAGACTCATCTATAATGATATGTTATATGCAATGTTAAACAAACACACTATATATATATATATATATATATATATACCCAAGTATATGATTGGTGTATATGGAATGAATTCCAATAACCAACAATTACTATTCTTAAAAGAGTGCTCAATACAAAGTAGAGCAGATATAATTATTTATTTTTAAAGAAAAAAAAATTTATAACATAAATATGTTATAAAATCACTACAAAAATAGCCATTTTGTTTCAACACCTTCGGTGTCTTATCAAGTGATGACGTTGAATGTAAAATAAATGGTTTTAAAAGTTTCAAATTAATTAATATTCTACGCAAGGGGAAAACGTTGTTACAAAGGCTAGGTGGACCAATCAGAACACAAGTACAGGAAAATTCAAAAAGCTCGATAACGAAGTCATGTTATAATATCTATTCAGATGTTTAGTATTAAAAAATAATTTATTCCAACGAATAATTACTAAATTATATGATA